>KB672264.1:497439-524143 GCA_000349105.1 Anopheles epiroticus | reverse complement strand
CTTTTCCAATCAGTTTAAAAACTAAGAAAACATTCTAGTCAACTTTATGTTTCGTTACTCCGAAATAACAGCCAATACATGCTGCTAAAAAACTCTATGTTTCATTGATAACATAACAGCAACAAGTGTGGTATAATATGTTCTACTTAAACTAGAAAAAATCCAAGAAATTGTAATCTAATAAATGTATTGTAATGTAATTCCCATTTAAGAAAATAATTTATTCAAAAAGTATTATCGACGAGGCTCTATGGTTCATCGATTTTCTTAGTATAATAACAAAATAATAAATCCATGAATATTTTATTGAAACTTGAATAAAATCCATAAAAATTGATTATCAGATGTTTCATGAAGCAAAAGAAAAATCATTAAACTTCAAATAATGTCCTGACGTTCTAGCTAGTTTATAAAACTATTCCTCTATTCCAAATTTGAATTTCTAAACAATTTTACTCTGATAGCGTTACTGTAGTGTGAGTGTTTGAATGACTGTCTAGCTTCCTATAGGAGGACCAATGCACACAAAGCCAGGCGCATAGATCATCTACTGCATAGATCTACTGCATCCATCAATACCATTGCAAATGGGTTCAATTTTAATTTTTTTTTTTCTAAGGACCGTGCCACAAATCAGCCAACTCGTGCTAATAAGTGGGATTTAAATACATTTATGAATAGAAGAGTTAATACTTTATAGCGAGTAGTGTTATTAATTAAGTATCTTTGTTCATTTTTTATAAAATGATTGGTTTCATGTTGTTGCTGCTGAAATCTTAAAATGTGCACGAATCTCTTCTTTTCACATGTTTGTTTTATGTAGTGCATGAATAACAATTGAGTGAAATCCCTATAATAGTAAAACTTCAATTTTATGATAAGTTTCAAAAACGTTCGGAGCGGTTCTGTGGTCAAAGTCGTAACGACCAGTCATATAAGACCCGTCGATGTATAGAATCCCATTCGGACTGCTGCCGCCCCTCATACGTATGATTGACTATGGGCACACTAAGTCACAGCTCCCCACACGTAGGATCGCCTATCTTGCAATGGATGAGTACACTAAGTCACAGAAAAAAGTCAAAGCACATTAGTGCTCTAGTAGGCCTTGACCATTCAAGTGTTGTTTTGCCACCCAAGAAGAAACTATCCTCAATAAATTACTCAACCTTTAACCCCCAACAAAAAGAAAGATAATGAATTACATAGTTTCATATAAATCAGTTGGGTCACATTGATCAAGCTTTAGTAATTGTACATCCATAAAAATCAGGGACTATTTAATTTAAAATAGAAGAACACACAAGCAAACAAAAGAACTCAAAATCAATCCCTAGAGCATCATCCCTTTATCCATTGGAGTGCATTGCTTACACCATTTATTTGTTTATTACTTCGCTTACCATGCATTTTAAAAGGGTAGAGCTTAATTTACATACTAGGATAAGTTGGACGTTTCAATTGAAGTCTGCTGTTAACATGAATAAGGTATCAAATTACAGCATCATGTGTCTTTGGTTTATGGTGGGTATAGTATACTGACATCATAAACACCATGTTATTGATTTATTTTTAATCAATTAAGACGACCAATGCGGCTTGTACTTGCATGGATGACGCTTAAAACAAAACAAACATCAAACAAGCTAATGCAGCCATGTTTAGAAAACTGACCACTTGTTTGAATCTACCCCAAAATCCGATGATCATATTTCACGTTACATCCGTTCACGTTCACCCTTTAATCTTTTTCCCTTATTATCTGACTTTTTTATGCACGTGCATCTAACTTTGTGCTGTGACTTAGAAACCCGCTCGCATAGAAGGTGTAAGAGATAGCAGTTAGTAAGATCAGAGTCAGACACGATACTTTTAGTACACGCTTATTATATACTTTTATCGATTACTTTATTGATTCAAACATAGTTGATGACACTAAAATTGTCACAATAGGCTATTTCAGACCCAAACACATAAATACATATTTGAAAGCTGAAAAATTATATTTATAACACATGTAACGTATTACTTGGGCAAAATTGATCATTGTATTCAAACTTCATTGGATTGGATCATTGGATCAAACTTATAACTGTAACAGATAAAGGTGTAGAATTATATTTTACTTAACTAATAGCAGCTAGCTTTTATTACAGCCGATGACTCCCAATTGTCCTTATCCTTAACGTTACTTACTTACTTACTTGTTACTTGTTCAGGAACTAAACCTGAAAAGGAACAAAGACGAAAGAGACATATTATACATTCCGCAATACATAGTAAACTAGCTTTCGAAACGAAATCGTTGCAATTCGAGTAAGACTATGCTGTGAATATAATAGATATTGCGCTCAAGCAACAGAACCACAACACATCATACAATTTTACAATTGGACAACAAAATGGGTTAAAGCGTAAAGAAATATGCAAAGCATTGAATTGTACGCTCTCAAACTCAACCCAAAGAGCCAGTTTGCGAGAATCTTGATCAAATTCATCATTTAAACCTTTTATTCAATTGAATGCTCACTTTTTTCTTTGTTATGCGTTGTAACTGTTTTTGTTTACTATTCGTTTATATTTTTACCTATGTCTTTCGCTATTTGTCTTCACAGTACGGTTAGCCAGGTGTGAAAGAAATAGAGAAACGATGGGAATGCAATTATGTGTCACACTTGTTACAAATACTCTCCTGCTGCGCAAACGCAGAAAACACTAGCACAGAACAGTACCTATCCACCTTTTACCGTACTCTACTCTACGTATTCTTAAAAATATTTAATTCATGATACATCTTTGTATACAATAAATCAGCAAAAAAATAACTCACCAGGTAGTTTTGGTTAACTTATGGTATGGTTATTAAGTGTTATATTAAAAAACTGATTAACATATCATGAAAAACAAAAATAAAAATTCTGAAAACGACTGTTATTGATTTAACATTCAACTGAACTTTTCCGTTTGTTATATTTTTATATTTATATAAATTTCATTTTTTAAATTCAGTATAACCTATCAAGAATTCAGTAAAGCCAGATATGTTCTAATAATATTGGTACCAAAAATAATTAATATTCTCATTCATGCAGATGCAATACATCGTTTCCTATACTTAAAATTTTCAATAACCTGTTAATTTTTATTTCAGTAGCAACTGCCAGCCCGTATTGCTCAATAATCTGTTTACTGATAACACTTGCTTCACAAATGACATAACAAAACATAATAATTTAGAATATCAATCTAAAAATATAAATAGATATCAAAAACAATAAAGACTCTTGGTTTCTTAAAAACTGCTAAGACCCAACCTTGCTCTGCAGGTTGCAATACTATTCCGAAAATGCTAAGCCAACCTCAAAGGGATTCTCACCGAAGACCAGGGAACATAAACACGTTCCAAGCCATGTTAAACTCATTTAATAAAGCGTATTCATGTTAAGCTTTAGATGAGTCCCAGATATTGATATTAATTTTGAATAAATAGCATAATGATTATCAATTATCGTGTTAAATTATTCTTCATTCGAAATGAGTAAAACATACATTTTTTCTGAAAATGTACTCCGAGTACTGATTTTGATGTGGCTGCTTTTATTGATAAAACTCTACATACCTTTAAAGTGAAAATCAATCCTGTATCCCCTTTGCTTTAGAGAGTTTTTGTTCTTCCAGATTTGAATAACAACGGAAGGATCATCATCACAAAAACACATCCTGAAAGCATACTGCGGAATCATTTCAGGGTGGATAAATTAAATGTCTTTTACAGTTGTTTGTACATTAACATGTGATAGGTTGCCCACCACTGACAGTAACAGGCACACATTTTCACGCACACTGTCAAACGCTCTTGCGTACTCTTTCAAAAAGAAGGCGTGTTACTCGTTTCCGCTGCTTGTATTGGAAGGAAAGAAATCCCCACAATCGTTTTTTCTCTTTCTATTTCCTGTTCCCGAGAAAAGTATTAAACTTTACCAACCAACCAGATTTTACCATCGCAAACGCCTTAGTTTCAAAATGGTCAGTTAGCTATTACACTTCGTTCGTTTACGACTCATCGAATACGGAGAATCGAGATTACGGGATTTGAGATCTACTGTAAATGTGTTCTAAAGGTTAAAGGCGATCTTGTCATGTTCACTCACTGCTGCTTGCGGACAATCGCTAGCCAAACCAAACAACACAGGTGATTTTTATGTTACTCGTTCTTTGCTACGTATGTGCATTATAACCTTCGATCTTTAAACTTCAACTAAATTGTGCAAATGCGTGTTTACAACAGAGTTTTACCCCCATATGCAAAAAAGCTTTCAAAATAGTGTTCAAAAGTGCAAGTTTTTTAAGTGTACTCATGAAAGCCCCATTTAAGATACAACGGAGTGCGTGAAGTATCAACGGGATGAGTGTAGATCCCATGCAACATATATCCATAGTGTTTGCGGTGTTCTTTGATTCTTTTACGATAATATCCTGGTGCATGATTTATGCAACTATTACGTGTCGTCAGTTCCGGAAACACCCAAGTCTACTCGTGTGCTGATAATACGTTCTTATGTTAGGTGTACCCTTACTGTGCTTATCTTTACGGTGCTACGCTATCCCTGGTGACATCAATGCGCGGAAAGTACTGGAAATATGCAGTATCAGAGTATTCTTGTGTGCGAAGCAACCCCTAGTGTTTTAAATCAACGCGCGCTGGTAACAGGATCTTTCCAGCTGCCACGTGCAAGAGACTGTTGCTTTGCTGCTTTATTTTTTGTATCGCCGCTCTAAAGTTCCCTATGTGAAATGATAGAAAACAGCACGAAATAATTCTAGCTCGCTTAAAGTCATCTTACACGCCACAGTTTTAAGCTATAAATTTTAACATGAAACTGCTGTAAACATCGTTGATATCAGTTACAAACCAACACAAAGAGCCCTTTTGTTAAAAAATGATACCGGTATTCTACAACCGAAGAAATAATGGCAATTTGTACCATCGGTTCGTGTGTGGTGACAATGATGTGATAATAGAATTAGAGTGAATTGTGGTAAAGAATAGAATAATGATCTGAAGTGTTTTAATGTCCGTTTCTTTGTTTTGTTACCTATTTTCTGTGGTGGTAGCTTTGTGGCGAATTGTGATCATAACAACTCATCAAAGTTGATGACCATTTTACAAATTGATCGTAAATATCGTAAAGCATGATTACAAGCAACCAGATAGCTTTATAATTCTATCAAATTAAAGAAAACAATTGTTCAGCTGCTGAACAAAGCACAACATTATCCTGCTCGGATATTGAATTTACATTGAATTGGTACACCATTTTACGACATAGGTCATTTTCACTACAATCTGGCCATGCAAGAGGTTTGCAGTTCCATCGAACACATGGGCGCACAAATTAAATCGGAATCTCCGGCAATCAGCTCGCTTCAGGGCGGTGCAGCGGTAGTTGTTGGGAATGAAACTGATATTAACAACACTCAGCAAGCTCCCATATCCGCACTCCAGCAGCAGCAAACGGTCATCCCTGGTCGAAAACAAGTCATCTGTGATAAACCGCCGCGAGTTGCTTCCCAATTATCTGTTGTAACGTCCGTCGACGCTCTTGGCTCTCAAACTCCAACGCAGCAGCAGCCTCAGCAGCAACAACCTCATCCAGATACATCTTATTGGATGCAGAACGAAAGTGGCTTTATCAACTCACAACCTTCAATGGCTGAATTTTTGACACATATCGATAGCGAGAGTCCCAAGCTCATTTCCCAAGGCTTTCCTATAGGACCCAGTGAGAGTATGGAGTCCGTACCGGAATATCCCTGGATGAAGGAAAAAAAGACAGCACGCAAAGCCACTGCACAAGGTATGTGTCATTATATTCCAAAGCAACGAAAAGTACACCTTTTCTTATTATATTCATTCGTTGTGTCCTGCCCATCACTATGGTTACAAGCCATTCAAACATACATATCGTCCGTAACTTTTAATGTCATCGTGATATTGCATCACCTTATGTACTAGAACAAAAATTTTCTGTCCTACATGACATGAGTAGCCAATCCATGTATTCCGGTTTCTCCATATTTCATTTGCAAGTTTTCAGATACATCACAGAAATTTCCTGCATAAATTGCCTTCCAAAATTTTTACTGTTAATTTTTATGGGATTTTACTAATTTCGCGAATATGACAGGTGCTATTGCTTAAGCGCCATGCGTTGCGTTTTATTTTGAAAATGTATGTCTTTTAACGCGCACTGCAGAATAAACACTATACAATGTATGTTGAAATCCATTTATTTAAACAGAACGCATATAACAACTCCCGAGCAATTAGCAGTACCTAATCTAAAACATATCCATACAAATGCAATAAACTTCAGCGTTTAATAACTTTTAAACAAGAGCTTTTCTTAAAAAATCTTAATTTTAATTAACAAACAGACATCTTATCAATGACCTTAATAAATTCAACTACGTGGTTTTATCATGTTTCGTAAAGCCGTAAATGACCGAAATGGCTTTGGGTATCTTATTCTTTGTAAAACAACAAATATCTCATATTTACGGAAAGCATCCCAGCTAAAAGCTTCCAGATTTCACATCTGAACAAGGACCTTATAATGTGAGAATGTTTGCTGCAATAGAAACATAATATATAATAATAGACACTAAAGTACACTACACTAAAATGATAATATTCTATCGCCTCTTCCTGTGTATTGAAATGTTACAAAATGTTCAAGGTTTTACAAATTGCTTCAATACTATTGAAATGTACATTCCATTAAAATTGTCACAACTATCGTGTGATTTACTGCAGTATCTATTCCCTGTGCTTAACGCTACCAGTAAACCTAACCTTTGTACAATACACAAGATGATTAAGTTGCTACTCCAATCCTTTTGCTGCAATGCTTCGATCAGGATGGAGAGCTAGCCAATGAAGATTACCGTGTCAAATTGAGAGATAATATTTTATTCGACGTGTAATAGTTTTAATGAACGCAGTTTACACGACATAACCCAACTTCACACGTTATTCTCTGCTACACCGCGTGTTTCTTACTTGCTTTCCTATTCCAACGCTGGTATAAAACCATAAAAACAGAGGTATGAGAGGAGGCTACATTGTCGATGATTTACTGCTAACCACCCTCTTGAGTTGTAATCCATATCATCGAAGACTTCCGGAATTGCTGTAGCTACTCTTGCTGTGTTCCACACAGCACGCATGACAACCCCCCATCGTTATTGAGCGCACCAGGAGGCAAAACACCATCGCAAACCCCTTACGCCGTATGCTCCAAACGTAATCGAGTGGTTTTCCATACGTTTATTATACCATTGCGGGATACCAGTACGGCTATTGTTACAAAAGCTCCAAAGTGAAATTTTTACCTGTGCATGAGCACTTTGTAATTTCATTATTAAAATATTATAAATAGTATTTCTGTAATGTTTGTCGGCATGAGTTAACAAAACATTACAAAGTATTATTTTTCTGTGGCATTTTGAAGCATTCTGATTCGGATACTCTGTGAATTATTGTTCATGCAATCAAGGAATTGTTAAAAATTTTAAACATTGTATGTTTATTTTTTTTTAATTTTTTGTCTGACCCGCTGACTAAATGCTGCTCACCAATTAGTCCTAAGAATATTTCAACGGAATTTTACATAAAGGTCCAAATATGATAGAGTTTGATATTTTAGAATTTTTACAATGAATTTTGATACCGAACTTGAACTTGTTTTAGACGTTGGACGATTCCATAGTTTTGAGAGAAATTATTGACTTAAACATGTATGTTTTAAATAAAAGTTGCATTGTATCAGTTACACGTATAACGAAAACCATTGAAGGTTTTATTATTTTTAATCAATTTCAAAGTTTTTGAGCAAAGGTTTGGTACAGGTTCCAAAAATAATGTTTTAAATTTTCATTTGTAATATAGATATTGCTTTTTTTAAAAACACGTTATACTATATTACACGGAATATCTTTTTCATGGGTAAAACATTTTGTTGGGTCAAAACCTGCCAGAACACCACCTAATGTGCTTTGGCTTTTTCAGTGACTAAGTGTACCAATATCTGAAAAGTCAATCCTTTGAATGGAGGGCGACAACAGTCCGAATGGGAATCGATTCAACGTCGGTCCTTATGAAAGACCTACACCGTTACCACTAAACCACCGAACCGGCCCCATATGGAAAGCTTAGTATGCATAACAATTTACCATGATCTGTACCGAATTAAAACCACAACAGCATTAGTATAAAATCGATTCAAATAAACAAGTAAACGTGGAACTATTTTAACACCAAAAAGTATAACATGTTAAATATGCTCTTAGTATTTTCTTAAGCTGGATTATGAGCATATTGGCATATATCATCTTAGCATATTGATAAAAGCTTTAAAAATCATACTAAACACGAAAATTCTTTGGTTTTCAAAACAAATTCACACAAATGAAAGGAAGCTTGAAAGTATTTTAAAGATTAGATTCAGTTTCAAACTAGCTAGCTATCTGGTATATATGCGATTGAAGCAAATTATTTAAAATACAAACAAATATTAAAGAGCTACAATAACTAAATGTATTTGCCCACAAGAAACAAAAAAACGATGTAACTAAGACGGACCAGTAATTTTGATACCATGCCTATCAGGTCTGTTATATCTATTTCGCCGTATTTTTTAGTAATATGTAAGGTTAGTATGAGCAACAATACCAGTGTGCAATTAAAATAATCATTTGTATTTGTGGTTCAAAACGATGAACAACGGTATTGCAATCACTTCATATGGTAAGAAGCTGAGCAGAGGAGCCATAATTCGTTAAGCGTTTCAATATATTACAGTTTTTTAAATGTGACAAAACACAACGTTAAATACTTTTTCCGGACTTCAAATGTCCTTCAAATGCCCAAAAAGTGCAATGCAGTATCTACTCCATACTTCTTCAAAACATGGAACCGCTATTCTTTCCGCTTCGTAACAAATTTCCAAAGTAGTCAAATATGCGTATGCGTGGCGGCAGCGGTGCGAATGAGATTCGAACCGACGACGGGCCTTTCGACAACCATATGTTGTTACCACTGGATCACCGAGCCGGCCCAATCAGTTGTTTTACTATTAGATAAACAACCACATTGCTTTTTAACTACCACCACAACGGATCTTAGTAAAGTAATCTACAGGCGTCATCATATTACACCATATATAACTCTTTTAAACAATGTACGCCATACACAATGTAGGAAAATTCATCCGTGTTTAAGCTAGCACTCAGACACTATCATCCTTTTCTCCATGGAATTATTATTCGAATACGAAGAAAAACGATAAACGTCACATTCGATATTACAATCAATAACGACACATAGACAATATTTTTAAAATCTACTGTTCTGTTCATAAGATATCTTATTTTATGTCATCATCAACAAATAATTTTCCGTTGTATTACGTAAACCAGCACTGTAATAGGTCAATATACATACGCAAGCAAACTCATAAACTCTAATCCCGCTCCAAATGTAGGTGAAAATACCAAAAAGCAATGTCAGATGTTTCATCGTTGTAATATCTTTAAAATGGTACAAACCACCAAACCAAACAAAACTCCCGATCAATGTTTCCTTTCTAAGAATTATCAATGACTCTTTTAATAAAATATGTAACCTCCAACATCATTTTGTTTTATGTTTCTTATGCCACTAAGAGCAATAAAACAGTTTTACATATGTCATCGGACCGGCTATTTCAACATCAAACAAAAAAAAATAAAATAAAAACGCTCGTAAATATCCATACGACCTTCAGCCATATCTCGCTGGGCAGTTGTTCTGTTTTTAATTGTTGTCTTCCTCGCAATTGCCCCGACGGCTCCGACCCCATCACTCATCAGAAAAATATTATCTATTTCACCATTGTATCCGACTGCATCCACGCGTCTCCATTCAACGCCAAATGAGTAAAAGGGAATTCAACGAGATTTAAAAAAAAAAAGAATAAAATAAAATCTTCTTCAACCTTCGAACGGAACCGTCGAACAGAAAACACCGAGTTCGTGTAACAGCCATTGACACATGTTACTTACAGCTCTCCGCCGCTTCGTTGCGATCACTCCTCGTACCGCATCCTGCCCATCAACGTCAACGTCTGACACACGCGACACATTCTACGGGTTCTTTCAATCACTTATCTAGACGCAAGAAAAAAAAACTTAGCAAAAAAATATAGAATAGCTAGACGCGCTCTCACTGCTACGTGTTTGGCATTAGTATGATTAATGATCATGTTCTTTTAAAAATACAACGCCTTACAGCACCATCTTTACGCACTTGCATTGCTTTAAGCTACCTGCGTACCTTTATCATACAGCGTAAAGGTCTATGATATCTTCCAACCATTTCTACCGCAATAATGTAAACTTCCTACACTATATAGGCTTTTGAATTATGCGTTGGTGCTCAGGTGTAGCAGAAACACTGGAAGGACATCAAAATGCTTTGAAACCTACATTTAAAAGGAATCTTATAAAAAAGGCTTTAAAACATTCGGACACGTTCCATTCCTAAGCGCATGTTTATAAATTGCGCAAAGCATACCTAAATGATACAGTTACGCAGCTTAGCTTAGTATCTCTTTATCAACAAATTATCGAATCATTGTTTTTAATTTTTAAACCAAGGTTCTGTTCGTTGAGCAAATTTTCCTTATTTTTGACGTGTGGGAATGGTTTAGTATTATCATACGGTTTAATACAAATATTGTCTTAAACTTATAACGGTTGTTAATGCCAACAAAAAGCATTTTTCTGAACTCAAACTTATCCAATATGGACGAAAGATATGCATAAAGTGAAATTGAATATACTTTCAAAGAGTCGTGATCAGATTATCTCACTGACAGTTTTTATTGCAAAGCAAAAGTTTTTACAAACGAAAAAATTACTACTTTAGGCGTTTCTTTGGTTTTTTTTTCAATTACATGTTCCTCTGTATAACTTCCACTTTCAGCTTTGACTATATTTTCCCTATAGCCTAAATATTCAGTTTTTCTTTTGAATGCAGAATGATAAAATACCACTTAAATAGCGACCATCGCTACAGGGAATACATGTGTCGGTAAGAACTGCCACTCTTGGAAGGAAATTATTAAATTCTTGCGCACGAACATAAAACATGCCAAGCGCAATCCTCTTTCGCCACTGCAAACAGTCATGTGCGGCAAAACTTAAGAAAAGGTAACTGAAAAACAAAACACCAACTAAAGTATGACGGGCTGAGTGAATGGAGAAAAACCCGTAGACAGCAAAGATAGAAATACTCTCGCATGACAAATGAAGTAAAATAACAGGTTACACAAAGAATGATGATTTCTAAGCCACGTACGGGCTAAACGAAACTTCAGTCGACTACAATGCATGTGCCGATGAATTATTTTGCTTTTTACTTGCCCTGCTCAAATGGTGCCTTGGGGTTTGTAGCTTTTCATTGCTCTTTTACCACTCGCTGTCAACTGACGGATCTAAGTCAACTTTAACGTATTCGATAGCATCTGCCATCCTTCAACGAATATTGCCAACCACAAAAAAAAAACCGTTCCCGACTGGTGATTTTTCATCGCTTTGCATGTTTACTCGCTCTATCTACCCACTATAAGCCTCCATTTGGACTACCAAAGTGATCGTAGCATCCTGTCCGCTACCAACTAAAATCATAAACGAAAAATTAAACTATTCCATTGAACATAGCTTGCCGTCATACAATTTTCAAGCAATAATTACTACTGTGTTCATGCATACCGCATTGCGACACGTCGAACGTTCATAGCATTCCCTAAGCCAAATTCACAAACATAAACCAAATCGCACCACTCAATTATTATGGTATAAACTTCCTTTTACTAGAGCAACGATGAAAATCTTAAGTTATCTTACACTTATACAGATAAAATATTGTTTTAATGGTGGATATTTAACATCATAACATTATTTTGAACTTGTGTAATACATGCAAAATGAATCATTAACATGCATCTAAAATTTCAATTCCGTTTGTGCGATTGCTGGAGAACATTAACGTAGCATTTATGTATCGCCCACACCACAACTTCGTCCACAAACTCCTAGATTCTTTATCGTGCCACACATCAACGACATCAACTGCTGTCCTAGCGGTAAAGCACACTCTATCAATGCTTACGAAGCTACAGAAGTACCACTTCTTGCGGTTGACATTGTAATTTTATGACTACTATAAATTATATTGTCGTCATCATCGTTTTACTCGCTCGGTTTAGCATTTTTAAAAAGTCTCACTTGGGCCAGCGTTGGTCTATGCGGTTTTTGAAGGTGTTTACCATGACCAAACCTCCCTTCGCTTCATCCTTTCTAGTTTTCCTTTAGATTTATTTTACCACACTCGCAAAGGAACACATAGTGCAAAGGGCAGGAACACACCCTAGCGCTACATTGCTTTGTGCGATGGAAAAACTCCCAGTCCAACGTTGCTACAAAAAATGTGAGTGTTTATCAAATAAATACACATGAATAACAAGAGTCTCAGTACACACCTCGGAGCAGGAAATTTCTTCAAGAGCTACCACTCCCTTTTCCGAGTGAGCATACCCAGGGTGCTGGATTAGAGGATTGAATGAACGCGAAAAACAGCAGGAAGTTGTACGTTTCGTCCTAGGGAGTGGAAAAGAAAAATGGACCATGATGTGCTAATCTGCTTAAAAATATTATGTTATCATTCCGCATACAACCTACCCTTCGCAGATACGCAACGTTTGCTGAAAGAGCATTGTTTTGCCCTGTCGTACTTGATAGGGGGAGGTTCAGAGGTCCACCGTGTGAAGTCGACAGGTCAAGCAATCATTTGTCTCCGAGAGTGGACCGTTTTCTCTGGGGATCAATAAAATCACCGCTGCTAAACGGTTTGAAATTTGATAAGGCTCTGTTTTATTAAGGGATAATCGTCTCCCTACACCTTGTCGCGACAAATGATCTTTTTACGCCGGAGAGGGAATTGTAACAAAACACTTATAAACATACCTTACCCACCCAGCATCACAAAAGGGCGCCAACGCCTCCTAGACATTCACAGGAGGCGCCGTCATCACTACGAAACCATGCCCTTGGTATACCTTCGAACCACAACATCCCATACCTATCTACGGCTAAACCGAAACGAAACAGAGCCGAAATGTTTTGAATGAGTTTGATTAACGATCCAACATGATTCTTGCTCTGTTCGTTTCTTCGCACTCGCTTCTTGACAACGCGAAGACGAGAGAGAAAAAGCAAAAATATATCACTCACTTCGCCACCCTGCTCTAGGGCACCGTATACCGTACCCAGCAAAGAACTTGATGGTACTGACGAATTGCGGTACAATTTCTCTTCCAAAGAACCGTAGACCTAAAATTACTCGCAATCCATGGACTCTGGCACTTGTCCGAGAACTTCATCCCATTGCACTAGGAATGTAAGCGTTGGTAAGAAAAACGGCCTTGGTTAAAGCATTAGTTGTGGGTTGCTTTGATTGTATCCGCTGGAACCGGTGCATGTTCAAAAAGAAAACAATATTCTCCGGACCTTCAACTAACAGCTTTGCATCGTCACCGCCAAACAGGGTCGCAAACTAAATCGAGCCCAAGTGCGGCAGCACAGCATAGGCGTGAAAATTTAAATTTACCTCGGTTGATTATAGCTTCTATTAGTGCTAGCTTAAGTCATAAAACCGCGCATGATTGGCATAACAAAAATTAGGCACCCAATAGAGGGAACAGAGCGTAATCAATTATACACAAGAACATTCGCATCTTCAGTGCGTCTACCGCGGTAGCAGCTTCATTGATAAAAAAAACACATGCATGCAGTCACTCGGGACTCACTCACAATCCTAAATTCCGTCGCCATATGTTGATGAGCAGATGGTTTCTTTGCGTTGAAAATTCAAAACACCCTTCCAAATACCGGCCAAGATTAACCGAGGAAATACATTCTTTTGCTTCAGTTGTGGGAACTCTATTTCCTTTTAGAATGTCTTAAAACTTATCATTTAATGTATTGTACCTAATAATGTTGTTCAAATATTTCCCATGATTGTTACGAAAAACTGTGACCGATAAATAGCTGTACCTTTTTGCTCGGTATTTTTATTGCTTCAGGAGGGATTTTTACTACTGCCACCTGTGTTATTACCATAACTTATCACCCTTATCATTTAAAATAAGTTTCCCTTTTGGATTCCTCCAGAACGTTTTATGGATGGACCTTGGTTCCTCTAGCGGCCTTTTTAATTTACGAAAATTGGTTGAATGCCTGATTTTGTAGTTGTTGTTTAACCGTTCGCTCTAGGGCAGATATTTTTAACTATTTCTTCAAACATTACATGTCGTTTAAATACGAATGTAGTAGCAACTCTATCAAACCTTGTTTTCCAAATCTTTGTGATGATTAAATGATAAGATGATTTATAAGGTTTACGAACATACATACAAACTATTTATACGAGGATCCTGTGCATTCATAATAACTTATCTTTCTTTTGCTATTTATATACAAAACAATGTTCTTCTTATTATATTGTCAAGTCTTTTCGATTGGCTTTTTGTGACTAGGTATACCGTTAACAGGAAAGTCAGTCATGAGTATAGAGAGGTTGTTTAGCTGGGATTCGACAAAGTCAAGCCTTGTTAGAGGCTTAAGATATGCACTCTAGACCATCTTTTCTGTACAATACAGGGTTTACAAGGATACAATGAACATTTTCACCGAGGTATTTAACATTAGTTATTAAAGTTATTGAAAGTTCGACAGAAGGCATTGACCAAATTCATACAACTCCTTTTGTAATTATCACATGTTCTCACACATTTCAAAAACTTTTTGAAAGAGTCATTTTTGTATTCAAATGTTTCAATATCGCGCTGATCATGTCTATACAATTCGTGAAACCCCTGAAATACAATAAACTCAAAATCATCAAAAAATGACTAGAAAAAGTCGTGAATTGTCTGTCTCATGCAATCCTTTAGGCGCAACAAAAAAATTGCTCCTTTTTATAACTACATCAGTTGCATAAATGTAGAATATGGTACGCCAAATATTCTGTTACAAAATGAAACCAAAATGAAAAATATATCTTTCAGTTTGTACTACACATAGCTGTGCATTGAAAACAAACAATAGCTTATTTGACGCGTGTTTTTTACATTTAAGGGGATAGGGGATATGCGGGATGTTTCAAAACATTTAGGGTTTCCCCAGTTTGCAATACTTTTATCGTTGAAATCTTTTTAATGAAACAATGAAAAAATATTATTTGACTCATAATATACTATTCCACGAGATATTACGGTTAATTGATTGATTTTGAAAAGCACATTTGTTTATTAGAATTCATATTCCTAGTTGCATCGGGATTTCAAAATCAAATTAACTAGTCACTATAGGATGAGTAAGTAGCAAATGTAATTAGTTACAAGTCGACGTTGTTTGGATGTCGACTGAGATGCAGGGCCATTTTTGTTATTCCATGCCGACGAGTTACAAGTCGACGTTGTTTGGATGTCGACTGAGATGCAGGGCCATTTTTGTTATTCCATGCCGACGAGTTACAAGTCGACGTTGTTTGGATGTCGACTGAGATGCAGGGCCATTTTTGTTATTCCATGCCGAAAAATAGCTAATTACAAGAAGCTCAGAGTACCTAGGTTAAAGTAACTGCTCGTCAGCAGTGATAAAAATGTCGAAAGTAATTTACTACTCTTGTTTTCTGTAACTGGTTACTTTAATCGATTATTAGTCCTTTTTTGGGAAGGAATAAAATCGACACCATGACGAAATGAAATCGACACATTGTATCATGATAAAAGTTTTTTCTTTATTTTAAAAGAAATTTTCGTCGTCTGGCTAACACTCGCCACTACATCACAATAAGAAGAGCAAACTAAGTTTGGTTGATTTTATTACAGTTCAATAACATATTTCATAAAATTTTTGAACACAAAAACACAAAAAAACTAAAATGAAATAAAATTGTTAACAATCTTTGAAACAAGTAATAAAGGTCTCGAAACAATTAACGGGAAAACAGATCTCACAATTTTGACATGTTTTCATATCTTTACCATCATTGTAATCAGAAATACACCAACATAAACCATTGTGTTTTTCTGCCTTTCATAACTATCTTTAAAAACTCGAAGCCTATTTCACCCCAGCTGGTCAGGAAACTTGTACGCATATTTTGATTATAATTTGCAACTAACGTGCCTTGACAATGATCAAGCAAATCTTATCATGAGAATGTTATTAAGACAGAAAGAGTCTTGATATTTTTTATTCATTTTTCATTTTTCAAGCCTAATTTTGCCTAGCCAAGCCTAATACTCCATAAATGAACTTTTTCGAGGGCCCATGGATTCTCTCTTATTCTGGTTTCATTTTATTTGAAACAGTTAGTATAAATAACCTATAGCACCAGTTTTTCGAAAATACAACTAAGTTATAAAACTTTAGGGTGTCGGTTTTGTCCATAGTGTCGAAACCTCCCCTAAACCTTTTCATTTTTGGTAGCGAAGGCAGTGTAATTTTGTGTCAGTATTGGGTAGAAAACTGCACCCAAAATTTAAAGAGACTCATTGTAACAGATAATTGTTTCTTACTGATTTTTTGCTCCTTCGTGGAACGTACGATTAAACATCATACATAAACTAATAGCCGCTGTTTTATTTAGTAGATAATTATCACACTACTCTGAGTACTACGAATAAAATTTGATGCATATATTCATTATTTTAAACTCATCACAGTCTAATGAAATTTGTTGCAGTATTCCACAACAAAACCTGACGGTCACCAGTTTTCTTCAATAAGATGAATTTTAAAGTATTTGACTTCATTTCAATGAAAGACATTGAACAAATTCTTTTCCTCTATTTTCTTTCGCGACAATACGTTCTTAGCAAACCACCAGTGCTTGTTTTGCATATTAAAGATATAAAACGCAGTCCTGTAATTGTTTTCGCAATCGTTTAAATTTATTCTTTTCGCCCGTGGTGGTATAACTACCAGAAAACCGCACATTTACGATAGCCTTCCCTTGCACTGGGGTTAGCCAGAAATGACACCACCTTTCTCGTTTCTAGCATCGCTGTACCAGAAAAATATGCACGATAAGAAAAAAATCCGTTTGCAAAGATGCCCATCCTACCGAAAAGACGCCAGAAGAAACAACAGCAACAGAAATTAAATGACTTTTAAAAATAGCAGAAAATCTTTTCCGAATCAGTTTTTTGACTTTCTTGAATTTTCATTCTCCACCTTCAGGCCACAACCGGACAAGGGATGGGTATTTTTTTCAGGGTGATAAACGAAGGAAAGCATACTTTTTGTTTTAGATTTATACACATTTACTGCCCTTTAAACATCATCTTTCCCACTCCTCAACTTTGGAATAATGTTTCAAATCTGCGACGGGCGTTTGTTTTTTTTTCAACCTAGTAAAACCTTGTGTATATCGCGATTTAAAAGTTTAACAGCGTTTGAAACTACCATACAGTTCAAATGTTACCTTTCTTGTTTTTTTGTGAATTGCACTTATTTCTTAACTTTATTCATGTGCCTCCTTTGCTTCAAAAAGTCTCGTATCATTTGTCGAAGCAGAAAGTTTCCTGTTTTGACATTCGGTTTGTCCAATCGTCCTACGTTTTGCTGTTCTCAAAGATGCCTCGTGGGTTTATTTTTTAGACCTGTAGTTCTAAACATGGGGGTGTTTGATAAATTGCTTGTGTCTGACCTCCAGAAATCAACGTCTTTGCCGCTATCATGAAGAAACGTAGCAAAAATGCTGAACATGAAGGTTCGATGATTTCACGATGTTTGATCCCTTGATGACAAATCTCGGTGACCATTTTTTTTTTTGCACAGTTTTCCCATCCCTAAATCAGAACCTACTCTTCAAACAGAGCACTCTCGATGCTATATCCATGCCTATGCCAGCTGTATGCCAGCCATGGCAAATGTTCCTCACAATTTCCGAACTGCACAGGTGTTGCAAGCTCCCTTACTGCTGAATGACGGCGCCCTATCCTATCTATAAACAAAAACATCCTCACAGTGCTTCAACCACAGTCTCAAACTGGGTATCAGAAGCGTAAACGTTTACGCATATCACACTGTCGGGGCTCACATACACAACAAATCGGGAGTAAAGGAAGGATCAATTGTTTACAATTGACATGTGGTGATCAATCAATCATTTTCAAAAAACGATTTCCAACTACCGTTTCGTAACGTACGCTGTGCTAAGGCTGTGTCATTGCCATCACCAGCCGTTGTGCATCGATGTATGTAACTAGCCGGCTCAAACTGACAGCTCTCCAAGCGACAGTGAAGCTGTTAAGCAAAAGCACTCCTAATCTATGTTCTTGATTCACGTCTCTGAAGAAACATCGTCATACGGGCACATGCACGACTTGTAGATGGTGTGCATAGATATTGACAGCATTTTTTTGTAATTTTGTAAAAAAATAACAAATATAGCTGTTCAAGATGTGCACTTGTATTTGTTATTTCAATATTTTTTTTATTTCAAAAGTAACTGCCGTTTTGCTTTTAATAATTTCATTTTTTTTCGTGTTTATTTTATTCAATATAAAAAAGCCGTATTGCTTGTTTCATTAATTAATTTTATAATTTCAATTTCTTGTCCTGTGAAACTAGATTTATTTTTACCTAGGATGTCAATTTATATACCAATAATGTGTTGCTGTGGCAAACAAAATTAAAAAAAAAACATGCAACGTTTGAATCAATATTTTGACTGATTTGGTTGTTTTTGCATGATAAATAAAATGCATTCCAAATCTAAACTCTTAACTCAAGTGCATACTTAGATTAATGTTAATATTTTTTTGGATTATGTTCAGTAATTATGAAAAAAAACATTTTTAAATAGTTTCTTGTTTAAATACAATAATATTTTGACTGACAATATTTTTTAAGTTTTGCTTTAATATTCCTATCTGATTTTTTAATACTGTCGTGGTTATACCTGTCTTAATGCATATATAAAAACTTATATATCCCGTAACCAAATAGTTAATCCTGGTTTCACAAAGTTAGTCTAATTGCCAATTGAACAACATCGATACGTTTTGCAAAATTTTACATTTCCACCAAAACTCTGGTCATTTTCGCAGGAGTAATCTAACGGTTTATCATAAATCCTCCATTCCAAGAATTCCATCCCACATGCATCGATTGATTCTCTACTAAACATAACTCCGAAACTGAAACATTGAAAAGGCCTCACTCATGCTTAGTTCGGGAATGGAATGCGCGTTCCTGGCCTAAAGTTTCCCTGTGGCGTTTCCTTTTTTTTCTAGTTGTTGCCTCGACCATGAATCATCGACTACGATTCGTGGTTGCTTCCGTCTGTTCGTCCCTCCGGAACTTAAACCCACGTTATCGTTGCATCGTTTTTATTTAGAACCATGTGATGACGATAGATACGATGATAACGCAAAAGTTGTTAGTACCGAAAAGTCTTTCTCATCGCTCTGGAACAGTAGCGCTACTTCAATCGTACAGTATCAACTACGACCACTAATACTTACATCTTTTCTTCACAAGCAATCCTATAAATACTGGGTATTCTCCTGTGAACTGACGGACTAAACTAAATATTCCGACTCATCATCGTTTAGACCTTTTCTACAGAAAAATCAACACGCGAAAATATAGAGCGTTTACATAGGCGCTGTTAACCCATAACAATAGTACAATTTTCGATTGAAATGTTTGTTTTGCAGCTAACATTCACTTGTAGCTACTTAGTATTACTATTCTACTCTTTTCCTTGGTCTAATATTGGTGATATTTCTGTCTTAATCCAAAGGCTGTTTTACTATGCAATAAACTGTACTTGAGGCGACCAAATGCGAAACAACCGCAGGGCTTTATTACATAAATAATACAATTAATATGATAAAGCCTAACTGTTGGAAAACGCGGTGGATTTTTTTAGAAAAAATCGGTTTTATTTTTCACTAAAGATTTGATCAAAAAATTAGTCCGGCTTTGCGTCTTTCCAACTGACCCGGGAGTAGGCGCATCCTGCTCTTTTATAATCTAGGCCGTTTCTCCTCATCTCGTAGACTCTCTTCTCTCCTCTCTCCAACGCTATATCCTGACAGTGAGTTGGGAACTCACGCTCGACGTTTCCAACACTAACTGTCATTGTTTCATTTATATACATGGGTCATAAATAGTAAAATAACTTTTAATCAATAAATGACCAAAAAAAACAAAAATCCAAATATAATTTATAAAATTGTAGGTTCCTTTTTAAACTGCATATTTTGATAGAAGATACAATACATATTTGCTGTAAAATAAACAACAATATTACAAATTGTTAATTTGACTATAGATTGTCCCCGAGGTACGCGCGGAAATTCGACAGCATCATAAGCAAATTGGATTTATTTGATACATCAATTGGCAAAAAAAATTATTACATTTCTGGTAAATTTGTTATATTTTTAAATATGTTATATAAAAGTATAAGAAAAGAACTCTGATATTTTGTCGAAATTGTAAAAATTAAATATTTAACCAACCTGCACTTCTCACTGTTTTATGTGCGCATGTACAGTGTTGGTTCTTTCGGTATTTGAAACTCTGGCGAGCATAGTTCGTTTTAAACACGTAAATGGAATAGTTAATTTTAAACATAACATTTTTAAAGCTGGTGGTAAAAAGTAATGCTATAGTTATAAAAGAATTCGTGTCTCCAAAGTTGTCAAACACCGGAATTGCTTGCCATCAATTTACGTGTAATACTACTCACTTTAATGAGAAATCGGATATTGACCATTCAATTTTACTGACCACCAATAAACATTAAGACCTTCAGCCACATTTTTGTTCTCATTTCCCTCTCTCGCATTCAGGGCACCACGGTAATCAAATTACAATAAAATATCAATTACCATTGAATCATAAATTATTGCCGCCACCGTTTGACAATAGCTGCTTCCGTGACCCCAACATAGCCTCCCCAAATCCAAGCTTCTGTACCCTTTACAGCTTCCATGCTTTGTAGGGTGCTTTGCGTGAAAATGACTAAAATCGATTAACGCACTTTCCCTTTAACGATCGCTTTTAAAGCCGATACGATGATGCTGCTTGTCTTTCGATCATTCAATCACCAACTACTACCTACAGACAAATCAATAGACACAGCTGTCACTACAGTAACAAAGACATCATTATATACATGACCAAAGCATTTTTTCCAACCATAGTTCTTCGTAACAACGCCTTTTGACCACTTTTCCATATTTTCTAATTCGTTTAATGTTATTTTTTTTCTCAGCTGAGTTTGTCGCAGAAAATGGATTGCCACGACGGTTACGAACTGCGTACACCAACACCCAGCTACTGGAGCTCGAGAAGGAGTTTCATTTCAACAAATATCTTTGTCGGCCACGAAGGATTGAAATCGCAGCTAGTCTGGATCTAACAGAGAGACAGGTAAAATCAATTATTGCGATCAGTTTTTTATTGGATATTTTTTCTCACTGGTACCAAACTATAAAAACATTTGGTTAAAAATATCTACAACTAAAATTATACGTGTAATACATAACAAAAGGCGACACGAGAAGCGTTGTCATGCTACTGATTGATTCATTCCGCTTCCTGTGCTTTTTCATGCTTATTCACCGATGCAAACCGCTGATGACGGTCATTTGATGTCTTTAATATTACCCACAACCAAAGGTGAAAGTATGGTTTCAAAATAGACGCATGAAACACAAGCGACAAACACTTTCCAAAACTGATGACGACGAATCTGGAAAAGACGATCTTAAGGGTAAGCAAGAAGCATACTTTACCATACTTCAGCATCATCAACAAAAACTTCCTATTGTTTTTGTTTAAGATTCCAATTCAAAAAAATCCTGTCAAGGATGTGAGTTGCCCTCGGACGACATACCAGACTCGACTTCCAGCTCGCGTGGGTTAAACAACAATACTCCCAGCGCCGGTAAGTCGTCACTGCGCAAAGCGTACCACAAGTCTATAAAGTTGATGAGAATCTTCCCTGAACATTCACCTAACACTCTGATACCAGCAATGACACCGAACTCGACCGTCGATATAACTACTCCCGCTGGTGGCGGTGGCAGCTCGAGTGGTGGAACTAACGCGGTCAGTGCCGACTCTAGTGTAGCCTCAACGGATAGCATCGACGAGGAGGATGAAATACATGCCAAAGTAAAGAAGAAAACAGATGTAAGTAGTTTTGCAGAATGATAACTCTTTTAATTTAACCCTTTGAAAATAATAAATTTCTTTTTCTTCCATCCCAATAATCAAGGGACATCCCATTAAAAAAGAATCGGTCACATCAACTAAAATTATCACCAGTAATCCGTTTAAAGGCTACGACAATACTGGTTATCCAAAGGATAATGGCTCCATATCTGGTCCACCGTCTGCACCGATTACTATTCCTCACAGTCCTGTTTCTACGACAGCAATATCCCCGAGTAGCAATAGCAACAACAACAATAGTAACAGCAACAATAACAATCTGCAGTCATTTTACAATCATCCCAGTCCATACGGAATAATGAAACATAAAATACCCCATGGATCAATCGTAGACCATGAGAGTGAAGGATCACCAACGACCACGGCCCCATCCGGAGGCGGAATTTATTTCAACAGCAAACAACAGGAATACTTTGGTAAAATCGATGGAGGTGTGCACTATCAACCGCCATATCAGCATTATGAGAAAACAGTCGTACCACCTGGAGCAATTTATGCCGGACCCCAACACCCTCTCAATGATGGTTACCAGGGTGCACAGAAGACAGAATTCAATCCTGCATTCAGTTTGAAAGGTTTTAGCAGTAAGCCTTTGGGGCAAAATCATTCTCAAAAATTGCACCACCAGCAGCAACAACTAAACGATCCTTCGTTTCACTCACAGAATCAACCGTATTACAGTACTTGCGACACAGGCCTTAATAATGTCGGACAGTATGGTCCGAGCGGACAACAATACTATCCCAATAATTACGATCCACAGCATGAGTATGGCGGCGGAGGAGGTGCAGCTTATTACGAACCCACCAAGTCGGGTGCAACTGGGCCAAATCACTACTATGACGGTATGGGATCCTATCAAAATAACACTATCGCCTCTAACAACAACATGGACTATCAAGGAAATGCACCATACACTGGCTTGAGTGCCGCTGTACCAGGTGGAATGAACAATGAATCCTGTGAATCGTTTGCTTTCCATCAAGCAACCCCCGTAGCTAGTGCATATTATGAACAACATCATCAACATCAACAGCTCCCGTCGCAGCAACATCATCATCATCAACATCCTTTTCAGCATCATGGCACTCAGCAACTACAAACTTTTTCTCATCAGCAGCAAACGCTTCCAAACCCTGCCGGAGTACCTGTCGGTATAAACAGCAATGCTGTAGTCAGGACAACAACCCACATTACAAATCATCATGACATTGCCACAGGTGATCACTGTTCGTTTAACAATTGTTCACCAGGTGGCAGCAGCAGCACTACTCACACCAAACCAGCCGCCTTGGTTAGCCAGGACAATTCCAATTCGTCTGATTTCAATTTTCTAAGCAATCTGGCCAATGATTTCGCTCCGGAATATTATCAGCTCAGCTAATTGTTCATACATCTATAGCCGCAATGTTTCTGTTTTAAAGTGGAAAGCACAAAGTACATGGCCTTGTATTTGTTTTTCAATCGTTCGAGAAAATTTATTTGTTTACGTACAAATTAATCGTACTTTATGTTAGGTAGAGTTATTTTACATTTTCTCTTTGTTTAGTGACTATAGCTTCTTCGCAATGTGCTCAGAACGCAAAGCGAAATATGTTCATACGGTATTATTTCAAGGTTGTCGATACCACTGATGTTATATTTGTTGCCTTTGATCTTTCTAAATGTTTTGCACGGATGATCATATGTGTACTTAATTTAGAAAATGAACTTCTTTTTCGGACGTTTCAAATTGTAGATATTGTATAATCTAAGTGGCTAGGCCTGTTCAACCTCCTGTTCAAACCGATTTTGATATCATCCCTATCTAAGAGTAATGCTGCTATAAGACCATATATACACTTTACACAAAAAGACCAGCTAAAGGTTTTAATTTAGGAGTCATGTATTAAAACAATTACTAAATAAAACATTATAAAATAAACGTTAAAAACAAATGCTCGTCAGCATATTTATCATACTTCTATGTACAAACGATAACCAACAGTTGTAGCAAAACATTAAAGACGATCATGCAATTCAAATTGTAAATAAAGGATCATTCATAAATTTATCTTTCCTGCCTATTGTTTTCTGCTACTCATTCCAAGATGCAACAGTTGATGCATGGTTAAGACAATAAAACAATTGATCACCACAACGTTTTCAACGTATTGAAATGTATGCACCACGAGAATTATTATTTTAAATTATTCAGACCACCGAACCGAATGCTATGATTATTAGTTATTAAATATGTATAAAATAATATACATTGGAGTATAACAAGTGCGTTTTAAAAAGGATGAATTTTATTATTTGTAGGGGAACGTAGGTAAAGACGGACATCTTAAGGTTAGCTTAAGATATCTTTAAGCTTATAAATGTTAAAAAAACATGTGAAACATGTTTGTTGTGTTTTTTAAATCAAATAAGAAACATAGTTTAACCTAAATAGTTTAGATGTATGTAGGATAGACGGATACTTACCTGATATGGGTAAGAAGGACACCTTCAGAAAATATTCACAAATCAATATCAAATCATGTTTATACTGTATAATTTGTTTTGTTTACGTGTTATTTTACATTAATTTGAGCTTTGTGTCTTAATGAATGCAGTGCATGGAAAACCATATTTTAAGCCAGCTCTTGATGTTGTCCGTTCTATGCAGGATTTATTGCTTGTTTCATATGATTACAATTTCATCGACTTTCGGCAGCTTTTTTGATGGTCACTGATAAGTATCTGATCAATCAAAATTTACAAAACTGCTCAAATCATTGTGTCCATCTTTCCCTACAAAACAGTGTCCGTCTTTCCCACATGAATTACATGAATTTGAATTGAAATTATCATCTGGTGAACACCAGATATCTGATTGATAAGCAATATGTTTCTTCATTTGATGAAACGCACCAAAAATACAAGAAATAGTTGATTAAACACTTATGTTCCGAAGAAGCCAATTTACTTTAAAAAGTGTGTACAATACTGAAACTAATGTCAAAACGAATACGGAGTAGCTATTACCATGCCTAGATTGAATGCTGCATTATAGAAATATTTTTTTAAAAACTTCTGTCTTTCCATTCTGTAAAGTGTCCATCTTACCCACTGTTTCCGTCTTTACCTACCTTCCCCTACGATTTTTTTACTCCGTAGAAACGGTAGGGATATTTTATTTTATGTGTATCCAAATGGTATGCCAAAGAAGATGGTACACAAAGAGGTCGATCTAAAAATAGGCGAAATAGGTTAAGAAATAGATTGACAGCGATATAAGGGCCCCTCAAAAAATGCATTAAAAAGTACGAAGAAACAGAAACAGTCGGAAAATGTGTGTTAGTGATGGTCGTTTTGAAATTTTAAATTTTTAATTTACGAATTAATTTTTAATTTTAATACGTTTATCGGCGAAAAAGACCTTTTTTCAATTCACAGTGTTGAGTACCTCGATTCATCCAGCTTTGAATGCCCAGAACGATACACAAACTTTTTTCTTTTTCCTTTATTTCCCATTATGGTTTTACATAAAAGAATTTGAAATTCTGGGGCCGGCTCGGTGGTCCAGAGGTAGCGGCGTAGGGCTGTCAAAAGGCCCGTCGCCGGTTCGAATCTCATTCGGACCACTACCGCCCCCCATACGCAGGATTGGCTATTCTGCTATGGGTACACTTAGTCACAACCCCCCATACGCAGGATTTACAATCTTGATATGGACGGGTACACTTAGTCACACAATACGGCCTGGCCGTCACTACAGAATAAAAAAAAATTTGAAATTCTCTTTTCACATACTTGTGAAGGAGGCCTATAGAAGAAGTCCACTGCACACTTTGCATGTCAGTTTTCAATTCCACAAAACTGTTCTAAGCGTCGCAAAATAAGAAATACTTCCGAAATCGAATGTCCGTTTTTCAATACCCAGCACTGTATTTTTTAAAATATTCACACTACGAGTGGAGTATATTACTGTATTTTGTATTTTGATATATTTTTTTCAAAACTATGTTTGGAAAATATTTTAGGCAAGTCCTAAGAGAGATAAGTGTAAGAGCATTCGTCTTCTTATTGGTTGGCATAATAATCTCTGTAGAGTCAAGGCTTAACCAGAACATCAATATAGAGAATAAAGAGAATGTTGTTGAACCATTGCAGTCGCCAAATATGCAAATTCGGCCGCCAGAGAAATTCTCAGCGGCTAGCCTTGAGAGCGTCCGAAGCACGCAGAGAAGCTTACAAAGCTTATGATTTACAATTTTCGACAGTTAGGGAAACTCAACCAATGATGAAGTGTAATCAAATGATCAAATGAAATTTCAATCCAAAATTTAATTTGAATTTATTAGTT
>KB672264.1:451141-482318 GCA_000349105.1 Anopheles epiroticus | reverse complement strand
AAACAGTTGAATCCTGGACCGGATGGATTTTTGTACGGTAACTCACTGATGGCAAGTTACGGTCATCAGTCGATGTGTTGGCGAAATCCGTCCGGGCCATCGGTCGCACAATTAAACGGGTTGAGCAATGAGTGCAATCCGTTCATTAGGGTTTTTAGGCTGGGAGCAAGCGCGCGGTTGGGAGCGAACGACCGATTGTATGCCTGAAGTTTTAATATTAGTAATATTTGTCTTTTGATCGTCATAACGAGCGTTTTAGTCACTTCGTTCATTGTTCGAGAAAGAACATAAAAATTATAAAATTATGCTTTTCATTTGCTTCATACAATATTTTTATTTAAAGAAAACAAATTGCCTTTTTTCTTGCTTGTAAATATAAGCCTTGTTCGGGACGGTTCCGACGACTGCCGACGGCTCCAACGGCTCCGACGGCTCCGACGGCTCCGGCTGCCGACTAGCGGCTCTGGACATTTCCGACGGTTCCGGACAGCTTCAGACGGCTCCGACGGCTCCGCACGGCTCTGGCTGCCGACTAGCGGCTCCGAACGGTTCCGACGGCTCCGGGCGGCTCCAGACGGCTGCCGACTAGCGTCTACGGAAGGTTCGGAGGGCTCCTCGCGGCTACGGCGGCTCCGGCTACCGCATAGCGGCTCGGGACGGTTGCAGACGGCTTCGAACGATTCCGAGCTCGGAGTATTGCACTTAGGTTCCAGAGCCGCTTCCGAAATTTGAGAAATTATTTGGAAGCGATTCCGGTTTCTCGTTAAATTTTTCCATCACTAGGGTATTGCCAATCATTTAATCGCGTAGTTACTCGTTATTCAATTGAATTGGGAGGTAAACATACATGACTTCCCTTTGATAATTGAATCCGTCTCGTAAAAAATAAAATTTTGTTTACCTTTTCCTACAGTCTGACAGTCCATTTTGTACTTTGTATCACTTGATGATACAAAGTACATAAGGAAAGCCGAATCCCTTTTCAACCATGATAACTTTAAAAATGCTTTTAAACGTTTCCAATTTTATTGATCCAATGCAGCCGCGGTTTCAAAAAAGGCCTACCGTGCTTCGCTACGGGACAGCATCTATACCTGATTCTGGATGCGAACAATTACTGATACCTCCAGGTGGGGTTTTGCATCAGTTTAATCGTAAATTAGTTTTGAAATCTTGTGCACTTTAAACTAAACCACTGAACGTTGAATACTAAGCTAAGATTTTGTTAATGATTTGTTGAATTTTCAATATCAATTTCTTCAGAGCATGCAGTAGTCGGTACAACAACCAACCTATTGGAGGGTAAAAAGAGCATACAAGTTTTTGCTGTATACAAGTGGCATGCAATGCTACAACTAGTGGAGTCTTTTCACTTGTAAGTAGTGTTGGGTAATCAGAATCGTGAGACTTTGAAAATAATTTTACAAAAGAATCTTTGTAAAGAGTTAATGAATTTTTAACCCAGTAGAAAGAAATCATAAATCTTAGAATTCCACAATCAGTTATTTTAAATCATGAGTGTAATACATTTTGTGGTTCGTAAATACTAATGAAAGTCTTGTGCACTATTTAAGGTTCCCAACTTTTTTGGCATCCATGAATTCGAAAATAATACCAAAAAAAATTTATTTTTAATAATTTAAGTGACACTGGTGATAATTTCAAAACGACAGAGAATAAAAAGAGTTAACAAGGAGTCATTAGGTTTTTAATTTGAAATACGAATTAAATGAAGTATTGTCATGAGTGTTTTTTATTTTTTGCTATTATTGGCCCCTTTTATGTTTTAAGTCAGTTTTTTCATATGGAGTTTGACTTTTGGCGGCTGAAACAACACAAAACTAGCTTCAGATTTTCAGCCTAGGGCAAATAATTGTTTTTCTGGTTCTCTTTCGTTTTTTTTTTTATTGAAATTCTTTTCACTCATTTTTTTTTGTTATGTTTGATGATTTATTTACTTCAAAAAGCAGTGGTTATTGTACGAGGTATTTTTATTTAATTGTTAATGAATGATTTCTGTTCTTAAAAACACACTTCCAAGTGCTATAAAGCGCTGTTGATGAACGCCAAGTAACAACTACTTCACCTATCCAGCGCTTCAACTACCTGGTGGCTTTCGTCTACTACCACGAACTCCAAAACCTCTAACGGTCTTGCCTCAATGCATATGCCTCAATTATCCCAGCCTTGATGGTAGACGCCGTCGTCCTCCCATCTCAGCTCAGCAGGAGGCTCTAAGAGGACTTTGCAGGCTGGGTCGTTCCGTACCAGGCTTAAAACATGGTCTGCTAGCCGAAGCCGCGCAAGTTTATTCCACAGCACGACAGTGAGGTCGTTGTGCAATTATTTTCAATGGATAAATTAGCAATACCTGTTACACTCACTGTCAAGAAGTGGCTTCAATAACTAAAATAAACTAACGCGTTGTTTGACGCTACCAGGCAATGTTTTCATTTGCAATACTGCTCGATAAATGCTCGAAATCTGATACACAAACCAACTACTGACAGGCTGAAAATTTTAGCTTCTGGCTTAAAACACAAAAGGGGCCATTGTTTGATTATTATAGAACTTTTAATTTACAGCAATGCGGCTTGATCCTTTGCAAGAAATAAGAGAAACCTTTAAATTACACATTACTTAATAACCATCGATTGTTGTCATGAACAGCAGCAGTTCAAAATCAGTCGACCGTGGTAACCATCGCTACGACAGGGCCTTTCGCCTATCCACACCCGACGCGCTATGGAAAAGGGCCTTCTCTTGTGAGTTGCCCACCGAAGGACTATTCGCACTATTCGTGTACTTGTATACAGTCACAACGCAAGGGCTTTTTTTCTGACAAGCCTTTTAAAATTCTTAAATCGTATTATTGAGATTTGAGGTGTTTTGAAAGGTTTCAATTTAATGCATAAATCTTCATAGATTCATAAGTCAGATAATTCACACTACTCTGGAACCGATAATTATAATGATATTGTAACAAAATTCAATGAAACAAATTATTTAGGAGTTTATCGTGTAAACGACTTATATTAAAGTAGATTTTAACGAAATAAGTGAAATTTCACCTACGCTAACAAGCAAGACACTGCATTTGCTGTATTGGATGCAGCTAGCATACAGCAGGCTCTGGAAGTCTCTTTTAATTCTTAACAATTCCTTTTTTATTTTTAAAGAGACTTTGAGTCGTCCGACTATCATTCGCCTCTTTAAGTAAATGCTGATTGACAGAGTCCATCATAGCATCCTGCGTATGATTTTGTTTATTCAATGTTGAGACTGTGCGTCAGTTGATAAAAAAATCTAAATTTTTAATTTTTGCTGTAATCATAGATATAATGAACCTATGATGCCTAAAAAATTGTTAAAAGATACAAATGCTAATCACGTAGGCCTGTTTCACACGATCAGGTACGACATTGCATCGAATCCCGTTTGGACCGATGCCACCCCCCATAATCACCCCTTGCTATGGGTACACTTAGTAAAAGCCCCCAGTATGCAGGACTAATAATCTTGATATCGATGGGTACACTCGGTCACAGAGAGAGCCAAATCAAATTGATGCTCTGGTTAGGCCTTGACCCTAAAGAGGTTGGTGTGCCAGCCAAGAAGAAGACAAATGCTAATATGCGTTATAGCGTTTATAGCGTTTCGTATCGCTTCTTATACTTCTGACTTACATACTTATCGGGCGCTACAACCATTTTGTGGTCATGTCCTACGGCAACAAACTCCAAAACTATGCACAGTCTCGCACCGTCGTTTGCGAATCCATTATGCCGGCATTGATGGCGAATGCCTCTACGCCATCTTCCCAACTCAGCTTGGGTCTACCACACCTGCTCTGTCCATGTGGACGGCCTTAAAGGACTTTACGCGCTGGGTCGTCCGGTTCCATGCGTATATCATGACCAGCCCACCAGAGCCAGGAGAGCTTAATCCGCTGCACAAACGTGAGGTCGTTGTACAACTCGTACAGCTAGTTGTTGTATCGGATCCTCCATTGTCCCTTCACATAATTAACATAATTTAAATTGTTTTATATTTGCTTTACTTTAAACATTCTTAATATTACATTATAATTATATCTCAGTTTATAAGTAATACGGCCTGGCCGTTTATAAGAAATTGTTTATAAAAGACGTTTTTTGCTTAAGATTAAGTCGTAGATCATATTTTTTTATTTCCTGTTCCTGTTAAAGCTGCTGAATTCCGATATTCACTCTTCTAGTCTACTAGCGGGTGTCAACTTATATGCACCAAGCATGTCTCTTGGTGCCGGTTTCCACCTTCGTGTTGAGCGGACCAGAACGTGCTATGCGAAAGGCGTCCCATTACAGCTAATGTGTTGCAAGTTAAATGCGATATTTGTGACTTTAATAAGTCCATGTTGGTATTCCAAGAGCGTTTTCATCTTCGTCGGGTGTCTTGCGTTCATACGATATGCGCCTGTTTGGTGTTAGGTTTAAAAACTTCGTATGACCATGTAGGTCCGACGAATATAAACATAAAATAAAAAATAAAGCGCTTCAAGTGTTTTGAATTTCTTGGGGTTTCTCCTCGAAACACAAAATATTGTCAATTCAACTCATGTTTTACTGCCTTCGTTTGAATCTTTTACCAGTATATTTTCTAAACCAGTATCATTCAATAATCGAAAAATATGCTTTCATTTTAAGTGCGTGAATATTTTGCAATATTCTTAGTTTTTTAGAGTTTTTTTCTCATTCTCCATACTTAGTTAGCTCAAATTTTGTATAGAATGAATGTATATATTTCTACTTGTTGGTTTATTAACTAAATATTTTAGTAGGTATGATAATGTTTTCAAGATAGCTTGAAAACCGATAACCAGGATGCTGCTAAAAAAGGCTAAATGCTCTCCAAACACTCAACTTTCATCCTAAGATTTTTGTGAGTGTTGGTCGTTACCAGACCATGTAGAATGTCATACCGCAAAAGTATATGTGGTGTGTCGTAATAGCGTTTTTGCGCACATGCACGGGTAGCACTTGTGCCCAATAGCGCTTAATAGTTTTATATTTGTACAATATTTAAACTGATTCAAAACTAATCTTGTAATTTCTCATTTATAAAGAATTCTTCTTCTTCTTCGGTGGTACAAGAACCCAGTAGGGTTAAGGCTTAAGCATAGCACAAATGTGCTTTGGCTTTTTTAGTGACTGAATTTACCCCCATCCATAGCAAGATTTTTAATCCTGCGTATGGGGGGTTGTGACTAAGTGTGCCCATAGCAGGAAAGCTAATCCTGCGTATGGGAAGCGACAGTGGTCCGAATGGGATTCAATGCAACGTCGGGCATGATCGTATGATCGCCGCTACCCATGAGACCACCGAGCCGCACTTGTAAAGGATTCAGTAATAACAAAAACAAGTTTAAATTCGGATTGCTTCGAATTCGACATTTCAACTCAGTGCTTCAAGGAACGTCTCCGGCTTTTGCCGTGGCTGCAGTGAATTGCGATGAATATCTCGTTTTTGTTATGTTTTTTTAAATGAATTGTTACATCTTAACTAGGCCAAACGGCCCGTTGAAGATTAAATAAACAATAATAATAATAATAAATTTTCAATGAACTTGTATCCGCCTTTTTCTTAACGGATTTGAGTAGCTTATAGAAAGAATAGTTTAAGGTTACACACTGACGTTACGAATTCCGGTTGCATATAGCGTCTACACGTGAAATCGCTCAAACCATTATTCTTTAACAACTTTTAACATCAAACAACAACATGGTTGCCATGCATTCTATTTCCAAAACGACCGCAGTAGTTTGATTTTGGACCTGGATTATGATTTGATTTATGTATACCCTTTAGTGACGGACGAGCTAGCTCATAAGTCAGGCCTTATAGGATAAAAAAAAATTGCGATCACAACTATTTTCTTTCTGTTTAAATCAGATATTTTACAGGTATGTTAATATTTTAAAAAATCGGTCACCTATAACTCCAACTACAACTACAATCGGGGGCCTACAACATATTTGTAAAACGAATTCTCGTTTATATCTTAAACATTACGCGCTATATAGCCTGACCGTTACTACCGAATAAAAAAATGGATTGCTGTTACTTATTGACTTTTTGTCGTATCGTATCGAAAAAAAACTTCGAATCGTACCAGATATGTTGTGCACAGGATTCCACTAGCACCAGGCAGTTGATTTCAATTTGACTTTTCCTGTTAATATTGAAAAACCACTACTTATTATTTTTTTCAATAGAACATAATTCTATTAGCAATACGGCCTGGCCGTTTTAACCGAATAAAAAAAATAATTCTATCTTTTTTCCTTTTTTGATATAGATTTTTTATCAATAAATCAAAACGAAGCAAAACTTGCACCCGTACAAATAACGTTGCGAAGTTTCCAATTAATCAAACATTAGCTATCACTAAGTTCGTCGTTATCTTTATCTTTGTGCATATTGAAAATCGTACCTAAAATTTACACAAATGATAAGGTTTAACAAGAGTGTTAAATTGTAAATAAACATCTCGATTAATCTAAACCCCGAACCTAACTGTTCAGGGCCAAACAAAAAAGCGTTAGGGAGAATCGCACTATGTTCAAAATTTATCAGTTGTGTTTATCCTTTCCTTTGCTTTTGCGAGCGAAATTGAACATACCGAATCACCATGAAAAAATCTACAGGGAAAAGTGATTACCGATGTGATCAGTTACAGCACTCCATCCTTTGGTTGATTATCTTGATTCAAAATTTGGAAAAAGAATGCAAAATAAATATGTTGTTTCAACTACGCCAAAAATAAACTATAATAATTCTTTTTCATACAGCCTTCTTGGACTTGGGTGGAATCTTATTCGGACTGCTGCCCCCCCACCCCCCCATGCTTAGGATTGACGATCCTGCTATGAGTGCAAACGAAAAAATTCTTAAGTGCATTAATGTACTTGACCCTACAAGGTTTGAAAGTGCCACTCAAGAGGAACATAAACTGTATTCTTTAGGTAGCGGTTTCAAAGTTATGTCAAAAGCTAAAGTTATGTCTCAACGTTGATAGAGAAATTAATTCAAATATGCTCATATGCTGCTTTTTATTTTTTTCCTGATGTATCCGTAGGTGGAGTGGCAACCGCGAAGTCTTCCAACAAGCTGAACGGGGTTCAAGTACCATTTCATGCATCTGGACATACGTAAAACTAATTATTCCATAGTGGGAATCAATTGCAGTTAGGAAAGCAGATTGGTAGCTTACTTACTTGGCAGCTTAAGTAGATAATTTTGGCGAATAATAAAAATTTAGCGAAAATTAAAAAAAAAAATAATAGAGAAGCTTGGTTATCACATTTACAAACAAGTTTAAAATTAATACCCACTAATATGTCTAACAAATAAACTGCATGTGTGTATTACTCGCGGGGATATGTTCTTAAATCTCTTTCTTATATATTCAAACAACACCATAACAAAAAACCACATATGCTGCACTCGAGAGCATACGAGCATTACCTATATAACCCAAAATTATTGATTTTGACAACAGCGATGAAAATCGAAGATTGATTATTCTTCACCGCCATTGTGTGTGACTGCTGCTCCCATAAATGTAGACGTAAGGAAAGTGCTTAGCATGGCTTCACAGACCCACAGGCACGAATAGGAAAAAAAAAAAGATTCATCAAGTCGCTGAAACGGCAGCAAGATACTCTCGCACTTTCCTCTTGCTCCAGCAAATAACAGCACATGAAGATAACGTAGCCACAGAGACATACAGCAGTAGCAGCATCACGAAAAGATCTTGAATAAACTACGGAAAAGGCCTACGAGACAGTAAGGCAACAGCAACAAACGCTCGACTATGGGCCCTGACCACAACAGGAACTTCCTCACCGTCATTCATACACGAACAATGGATCTTGCCAGGATGAATCTTGCCCGAGATAGGATAGCAAATTTCAGACAAGATAGATCTGAGTGAACGCAAATAAACACGTGAGAGCATCGATAACGGTTAGTTTCATTCGATTGTGTCATGATAAAAACAATGCGTATTTTTTGTTTTGCCTCTACTTTTGCCACCGTCCACATCACGAGCCGTTACAGCGCGCTATATAGTCATTCATTTTACTGTGAGATAAAGTAGGCAGTTAGGTTGGAAATCACGCTAACACTGTAGACTGAACTGGCAGACTACGTGTCTGTCTAGGTTGATTTCGTATTTTGAAGCTGCATAGCTTCTGCTCAAAATTTCGATCTTACAACATAATAACAGTACATATAATGCAGCAACACTGTGACGCGAGTAAAGTTTCATTCATTCTTCTTCATGCACGTCTTTGTGCTCCAGTGGCCAACGCCACAAAACCAATCTCGCTAAGAGCCTTTGTAAGCCCATTTGAGGCCTACTTTGTGTTACACTCCATAGAGCTGTCGGATTTAGGTGGAAGATTCGATCGATTGACAAATAAAGGAAGATAACAAGGAGTATCGATCCTTCTATTCCGCCTACCCTTAAATCACGGTCTAAACTTCGGCCACTATTATATATGATCCGAGGCGCATATATTACATGTGTACTTACCATTGCATGCTATGAAGGCTCACTGATTTAGTGGCTATCAGTATAGCTCTTTTTTCTTATCAGTACGAACTAGCACAAAGATGATCAAGCACGTTTCACCGAATTACTATCCACTTCTGGACACGCACACACATTTGCTCTGGCCATATTTTTTAGGCGGAGGTTATGGTATTTAGCTCTATTTATTCTTTTTTTTTTACTTTACCAATCACCATTGCTTTAGAGCGAACCGCATGATACAGTGTCTAAAGTGCGCTCCCTCCATTTCTTATCATTATCCATACTTTGACCATCGGGTGGTGTATGCTACAGGTCCCGCAATGACTTATTCGCTTTTTTTACGTTGACAGGACGTGTCGATTTGCGTGGACTAATCAATCAGTTTGTCAAATGCATCTTCATTTGTTTCACTCACCTTCCTTTCCTCTGACATCTCAGCCTTCGCCTATGGTCTGGGGACGTGTGTTTGCCATCACATCGAGTTTACATTACACTTTGTGACTTTTTTTTAAACCTTCGGTCAGTGCAATCGATTGAAATTTGAAAATAATAAGACACCGTGAAGTTTGCTTACCAAAACTCTCATGCCCATTCTAGTCCAGTAACATACTGCTGTATCTTATGCCAATTGAATTGTTCAAAATTACCTATTAACTTGAAATTGATAAGACTAATATATCAAAAGGTTACGAAACTGTTACTGTTTCTTGAGGGTTGCAAGCTTCAAATTTCGTTCGCCAAAAAAACATTGCACATTCCATGTCATTCTCTACATATACCCCTTATACCTCTTCATAAAAGTCGAAAGCAGGAAAATACATTTTAAAATTGATAAAACGTGATCAATATTGCTACTTACAAAATTAAAATATTTAATATATTTTATATGAAAACATAAAACAAGTTAAAGTAATTTATTTTACGTTATTTTTGTAAATGCTAAGTGAATTTTTTTAAACATTCTCTGTATTTTACAATCAGTCACCCACATTGACGGAAAATAACAATCTTCATATTGAGCGGCTGGACACGTTCACATTTCCTTCAAATGCTCTGCACCATTGACACCTGCCCTGACCGCCTTGAGCACATCAATGCTCTTGTCGTTGATTCTGAGATATTTCTACACACTCTTAAATCAGGAAAAGATCGACAGTCGACGATAGTCTCGACATCACTTTCAGCTTACTGGGTATCGAGTTAATTCTTGAATAAAGATAAATGAATATCATTTCTTAATCTTCTTTTGACTTTACTTCTCAGGTGATCTGATGCGCTCTAACGCCACCAAACATTATGGGAAAAGAATTGGACAAAAAATCCTTAGCTTTCCTTCGGAAACAAATTCATCATTCTATGCTCTTTTACTCTGGATTTTACAATGCTGTAGCACATACTATTCACAAATTGAGTGTTAATTAAATGAAGCATGTTTAGCCAGCTTACACTTTACGACTTATGATGGTAATTTTGCAGTTATTATTTTTAGCCACGTTTTCCATCACGCTTACATAGTGCTAGAGTCAAACTCGGTAAAAATAACACACATCACAATCGAACAAACATGTCAGAGGAACGAATATCATCCTACGAAGGTTCACGAAGGGAGGAAGTTCTTTTACCATCTTCGCTTTCCAGTTTCGATTCGTAATATTCCACGTTTCAAGAGCTGAATCAAACGCATTCAAATTAAATGTGTCGAATGTGTAAGCTGGGGATGGACGTGCGCATATATTCCTACTTGTCACTTTGGATCTCATCTCTGCTGGTAAGACTTGAGAATGACGTGATGTACCCATTGGTATTGCATCGACCTGTTACCGTATAAAACGGGTAAAAATCGGCTAATCACACGCAATCAAAACCCAGCGGGTAACCAGTTTGTTCCTTGTTCTCACTACTGCTTTGAATGTGTCCAACAATCCAGGGTGGAAGCTGTGCTGCTCAATCGTGTTACGTAGATACCGGTTTCTGTTGAGCTGACGCCTGGTTTCATTCGAACAATAAATGAATATGGTCACTGTATTTTCGCTAATTGACCGTGTCCAGCGTCAACAAACCATCCGGCTATCCGAAGAGGAAGCTGAGTTTGATCAACTAGCTGTGTATCAGAGGAAATGTATCTTACTCGTTTTAAAAGAGATTATTCGATTTAGATTTTTGTATTCTGTGTTTGCGTGTAAAAGTTCAGTTTCCTCTGTTTGTTTTGTTTCTGTTTCATTTAATAATCTGCCTGCATAGTGCTATCGTCTGATTTTCTGAATGCTTAAAGTCCTTTGCTGTCTTCAAATGACCGATTAACGGTTTATCATCTCTATCCTTCATATTTCCTTAATTGAATTTTGTCTTTGTTCATCTCATACCGCACAGATGACGCACCACCGAGTCTGATTACATACAGTAATGTGGTGTCTACCAATGGGAAAAGACGACCTGTCCATCTTCTTCTTTTCTATAATTAGCTAATGTTTTTTCTTCATTTATACTCTACTGTATATGATTTAAGCATGTTATTTACAAACTTCTACAAATGTCGGAACAACAATTCTCAAACAGCAGCCGTGTTCTTCTTGGCTTATCGACGACCAACTAGGTTTAACCAGCCATTTTTGGCTCTTGTGACCTATTAATTTCACGTATTTTGATAATTAGTCCAGACTACGAGAGGACTGTCAGGATGGGATTTGAACCGCGGTCTAGCTGTGTGAAAACGGATGTCTTGTGGATAACGAAAATAACCAAAATTGTCTCTAGATAATTTTGGGGTTTTGCAATCAAGCATTGTAATAAATGTTTATGTGTGAGTTGTTACTGGTTACTTCAACGTGACTTTCTGTACCATTCCCTTTCTAGACAATCAATTGCAACCGACATGCCTTTTTCATACTATCTTGTCTTTTCGCCTTTTTCATTCATCCTTTCTGGTTCAGAATATCGCCATCAGTGAGATATCTACAATGCTGTCATCCGTTGAATGCATCACCTTTCCGGCTCTCTGCTCATGTCTTCTCTGTTCTCCACCTAACGCTAAGCCAATCGTCTCGACAGTCGTACGACAGCTTGACGTGTTTATATGTTTAAGAGATTATCTTCGTCAATCTTTTACTACTCTTTCTTCCACTCATTTCTATTACCGTCTACAAGATGGGTTTGTTCTGCTGTGTCCACGATTCTCGAGAAATGGGATTGCTTTATCATCCGCATTATTGTTTTTCGTCCGCATATTGTCCGAGATGTACACGATTCTAATTACTGCCAATTTGCTAATCACACGCACTGCTTTCTCATAAACCACCATCTGGAAAAGAAAGGATTGGCTTTTGACCCAAACATTTGTACACCTGACCACCTTAATCCTAGTGGTGTCATTGCCAAACTCAGCGTGTAGGAATGCTTCTCTGTGGATATAAAGAATGAGGATTAGCTGGTGAGACGCTGGTCAATCCTTTTTGAGTAGCTTAAAACACACAATCTAATGTAAGCTTGGTTAAGAACAGTTTTTTTTTTCTATTATGCATGCGTGCATTGTTACAAAAAATTCAAAAATACCATCCAACTCAGGGATACTGTAATGAAGGACACATTTTTGCAGTTTCTCTTATTTCCTCCACGCTGGCAAAGGCCCAGGGAAAAGTCAATCATTTCAGGTAAAGACGATCTTCTTCACAAAAAAAAACTAAAAAGATGTTTTTCCTTTGGGAATTCTAAATGAGAAGCTACGCTACGTGCAAACATGTCACCCACAAACTGGTCAGATGGAGGTAAAACAGATAGACAGCGTACAGTCTGACTGTCCATCAACAACAGTCATAACTGTCATCAAACATTGATATCAATATCCGGGTGTTCTAATGGCTCTCTAGGAAGGTGAAAGGAGCCTCAAATATGCTTTTTTCTTCAATTTCTTCAAATAACTTATTCGAATTCCTATGTATTTTTCTATTCAAACTGTTGGAAATCTTGACCGCTTTTTCAATATTTTTACTTTTCTTGCTGTGAATAACATTTGAGTTTGAGATTATTTTTAAACGGTCATTTCTGTCGTATCGACAATATCAACTCAGCATTTTTGTCTTGTTAAAGCAAACTGTATTCAATTAATGACGGTATGTTATTTCAAAGAATAGTTTTATATTGATGAGTGTGTTCTTACCTTTCTTAAGTAATACGAATTCATTTATTTCATTATTACTTTCTTTTTCTTATAATTTTAATGAACAACCATTACCACTCACTGCATGTTTAAGGCTTGGTGTTTTCTGAGTGTATGTATCGTTAACAGAATAGTCAGTCCTGTGAACGGGATAGCAGTGCGAATGACGCTCGTCCATCATTGGCTTGGCAAGTCCTTCACAGGCAACGTTTGAAGCTCCAAACAGAATCACCTTACAGATATTCATTCTAGCTAAAGAGAATACATTCTATAAAATGAACATTTTCATCTTCCGTATTGTACATACACTGAAACTTGGATAAGAAAGAGCTCAAGAGACTTCTGAAAGTTTATTTATAATAAGGTTTTCTTATAATGAATTTAATAAATGAAGAACCATTCATGTGTTGGTTTAAAAGGTAATAAAATAGCAATACGGCCTTGCCGTCTCTACTGAATAAAAAAAAAGGTAATAAAAGTGGAGCGCATCAAACAGCATTGATCATTGATAAAGCTAATTTATGTACAGTTACCTGCGCAGAACTTCTCTTACAGGTTTCACTCTACATTTTAGATTTGATTCTCGTCTTTCTATGGTTTATTTCTATGGAAGATGAAAATGGGTTTATGCTACTTAGTTTCTTTAAACTGCATCATTAACTGGCAGTTTATTGATGTATCATATTCTATCGTCAAATGAATAGAATGTTTTAACTTTTGATCACTTCGATACTAGGATAATAATACGATAATAGGAATCTAAACTACAGTAGATTCTCGAGTTACGCGGATAATGCGTTCCACAGGAAACCGCGTAACTCGAATATCCGCGTAAGTCAAATCTAACCAAAATCAGCGGAAATACTGTCAAAATCGTGTAATTTGTGATTGTAAAATGTATTTCCAGCTTGTTCATTTTTTAGTTAATGGAATTTGTACAGATTCTCCATGTAATTAACTGTTTTCGTTATTTTAAAACATTGTCGAAAATTTAAATTATTTTCCATTTGACAATTTATGTGGCAAATCAGTACAATTTGCCCACGAAGCTGTCAAATTTCCAAAACCGCGTATCTCCGAATCAGCGTATCTCGAGAACCGTGTAGCTCGGGAATCTACTGTACAACGATCATGGATTTTAATCTAAAATATTCATTTCTGCATTTTTACAAATATTTTTGAGCAAACTCAACCATTTTTATATAAGTACAAAGTAAAAAGTATCAGACATAAGAACAGTCGAGAAATAAGCTGCAGTTTGAGTTGTATGCTGTATTTCATTTTTCTTGTAAGACCATAACAATTGAAAACTCACACGAATTTGAACGAAATGTCATTAACGGGTGCATTAGAAATGAACATTACAAGATGCGAAGCCGATATAAAAATAGTTGGAGACCATGAGTCGGACTTATCACACTAACTCCAGTACTATCGACTAATTCTTGATTTTTGCAGTTCCCAACATAAACATAAGCCGACTTATGTTATGTAGCTATCCTTCTTTGATTGTTTTCAGTAACAACTAATGCTGCCGACAATCATAAGCGCTACAAAAATAGGGAACTGTACGTTCTGTTCGCCATAGCTATTGCTACCTATATTTTCCCACTTTTGCTACACTCGGCTACTACAATCCTTATGTTGATTGTCAAAGTGAGATTTTCTAGAGAAGCCAGATTATAAGATTGGATACGGCACATTCGTCCACCGTAAATACCATATTCTATTTGCTCCTCAAGGGGTACCATTCCGTCGCTTCTACCACCATCTCATCTCCTAGCCTATATTGACTTCACTCCCATACTGGTTGGTGTTTCTGTTAGTGCTTCTGCTTCCGATGCTGCTGTATACAATGACTGTTTCTACCGACAACTAGCAGTATCGAAACGGACATTTTCAGCAAGCATTGGACGACACACACAAAAAAAAACAGTGGTGGAAAACACCAATCCATCTTTCGCTGTCATGTCACCTTCATATTCAAAATGCGTACATATTCATGTTGCTGTTAAGGTTCATTCCTATTTTCTGTTTCCCTTCTTCGCAAGGCCCTTTCTTTGGATCCAACAGCAGCAGATCGGCATTGGCTCTATCCCAATCTGTCACTCGTTCCCGTATCCACTCGATCTGCCCAACCGATGGTTCGGCTGGTTGCAATATTTCGCACGTTCACATGTTCTACTCACCAACACTTCCAATCCAGCTCATCGCTTTCTGTTTCCATCTTTATTCCTCGTTCTACATTGAATGTTCCAGCTTGCTTTCCTTCCGTTGATAAAGACAAGAGCCCGCTGTTGCTTCTTCTCAACCGTATTCCATATGAAATGCGACGAATTATAATGTTATTTTTGTTATTACATAAATAGGTGTCCACTCTTCATGCGAAGCGTAGCAATACAACTTAATTTTCACCTCACACAATCCTATATGCATTTCACTACACATATCAGATTAGTGTGCTGCATAAAAAGGCAATTTTTGAACAATGTAAATTGGGAACCATCCATGTTTTATCAAAGTTTAATTATGAGCGAAGTTTCTTTATCATTGTTTCTACGTGTTTAATTCAGAAATGCATCTCTTATTTTATACATTCAACGCAGATGAATTTCACAATTACTGATGAAGTCAAGTACCTTCTTCCATTTGTTGTTATTCGATAGTAACGACCAGACCGCATTGCTATCTTCTTCCATTTTAATTGCAATTGTTTGTTCCACACGTTGGTTCGGATGCATGCAAAATAACGGAATTCCGTATGTATAATAATACTCCACTACATCTGTCTTATCAATCTTAAACGTCAACGTCTATTTGCAAAAAAATCTCATAAAAACTATTTCTGTGAGCTTTTCATAAGGCTGTTAAGGCAGTAATTGAATAAAATACTAGCTTATGTGTTGCAAGTTTTACGGGTAGTATTCATAACATCTAAAATAAAAAAATTGGGCTATTTAAGTTTAATATTTCTAGGTTATTCTACAAATTCGTCGGTACAACGTGGATCAAAGTAAATGTTTACAGTGTTCAAAGGTGAAAAGAAAGAATGAAATTTTCATTAGGTAATTTATGTCTTTATGTGTACTTGAAAATATCCGCAATAACCGGAAAAAGTCGAAAAATTGATCTTGTGAGACAAATATATTATATTTTAATTCTGTTTACCAATCTGTAAAGTTATTTTATTCATGCCAACATCTCAATTATGCTTTTTCGTTGCACGCTGAGGTTATTCTTTAAATGTTCAAAAATAATACTTTCGTTTTACTTCTTCAATGAAAGCAATTATTTTAGTATAATTTGAAATAAAACTCAATCCTTATTACTTCAGCCACGAGTGAAATAGGTTACAAATAAGTTGTATTTTTGGTTTTGTTATTTCAAACTGAAAAATTCATGTTTTTCCCTATTGCTCCAACATTTTTATTGCTTTTTGCTGTTATTGCTATTTTGTTATTGCTTTTCGCAAGACAACTTTACTTTTGAATTCATTTGATACCATTCGTTTAATAGAAAAAAGTGACATGTGCCTTAAGAAACATCTTAACTTGTTCATTATGTTATTTTGGTAATAATTCTATTACCAAAACTAGTTTGATTAAAAAAGGATATGTAACGATCAGAACAAATGATACAATTTTCATCATACTTATTTAAGCGATCTTTTGCATCATTTCGTCACAAGTATTATCCCATCGAAAGCATGCCGTAGTTTGCAATTCGCAATTAAAGTAAGAACTGCAATACCCAATTGTGATCTACTAAGCGCGTGCGCGTTCCTGTTGTATTTATTCTAAAGTTCAATATTTTCTTTGTCCACTCCGCAAGCATAGTGCGTTCACGTATGAGACACAAAGTGGGAGGAGCCAACGCCGGTCTAAATTATGGATAAAAAGGGGACGAACAGCGCATGAAAGAGACAGCTCGATTCCAAATTCATTCATGAACAGAATTCACTCAACACCCATCACAATTAACACTGAAACTTAAATTTCGTGGTCAATTTGAAATTAGAACTTGATGGCAATAGATTAACTTTCACGAGCTGTGTTATGGTGAAGCATTAAGTGATAAGCCTAATAATCTCAGATTCAAGCAAAGTATGGATTAAAACGTCTTGCCTGTGTGAAAAACAACAATGTTATTTGTGTATTCCCAATATCAGAACGTTGTTAACCGGTGTTCAATCTTTGTGCTTCTCTCAGTGGTTTAGTTATTATGAGTTACAATTTGATACGATGTGCATACTGATGGTTTGAAGTGCCATTTTAATTCTAGTGTTGGTGAAATGTGATTTGATTTGCCCGACAAGTTAGAAAGGATACGCATTTTGAAATTGATCATTCAATTGCCAATATGATAGACATAAGTATGTACGGAAATCATTCTTCGCACACCAGTGGTTTTCAGAACAGTGATCTTGGGGCTGGCGGCTATCCATATTATACAGCAGGTCACCATCATCACCATCATTATCATCAGCACCAAAGGCAGCCAATGCAACAACATCAGCATCATAATTCTGTTAGCAGCACACCTGTGAACAATACCACCAGTAACGCCGCAGTGACCTCTAACAATAGCAGCAGTACCAATCCGCCCACGGCCAATGTTCATCAGACTTCCTATGCTCACGCATCTCACCTATACAGTCCGTCCGCGATCGAATACGGTATCACTACCTCTAGTTCACCGACAACAGATTTGTACTTTGAAGGAGACAGTCAGGGTGCGGTATACTACGGTCCTGGTCAGCCGACACCGACGGCACCATTTCAGGAAAATCGTATTATAAGTGCAGATAACGGGTTGAGCTATACTAATTTAGACTATGCCATGTACCATCAGGCGCAGGATTGCGCAGATCCTAATTATCTGCCGCATCATCATGATACCAAAATACATCTGCATCGCTACGGAGCCTTCGCTGGAGGTATCGCGGATGAAGTCACCGTAGCTGGAGATCATCAACACCATAATCATCTTCATCAGCATGCGCATATGTCACTTCCGCACAATCCTACTTCTCCTAATGGTGCAAATGGTAGTGAAGCTGGCTGGGGTCAAGTGTTTTCCGATAACCATTCTCAGTCGCAACAACAGCACCTGCAACAGTCTCATAATCAGCACACGGCGACTCAGTGCAGTCCCAACGTTCCAACGTCAGCTTCAATACTTGATTCGCCGTCATTAATGTTGAGCGCAAGCTTATCAGACGATGGTGACAGCAATGGTGGTGTCAATAATAGTTTTCCACAACTTCAGCACCACCATCATCATCCACATCATCATCACCACCATGTTACATTACAGCGGAATATGCATGCGCAGCACCAGCATCCTGCGAATCAACAATCGCAGCAGCAACCTCAGCAGCAGCAGCAACAACAGCACCAGCAACAACAACACGCCCAGCAGCAACAGAGCCAACAAAATGCACCTACCTACAAGTGGATGCAAGTAAAACGAAACGTGCCAAAGCCTCCAAGTGAGTATTTTCCTATCCAAAGCCTCATTGTTGGTGTTTGTACCCATAGCCTCCCCGGAGTACCGCAATTCCGTGGTGGATTGCATCCCACTGAGCTTGAACGCATCGGCGACGATCACGCCGTAGAACGATACAATTCCCACAGGGAATTTGAGTCCCAATAGGCTTACCGTCTCGATCAAGGGTTTCGTGTTTGTGTTTTATTCTTAATCTAGAATTCATGTGCAGCGGCAACGGGTCCCTATCTCTCCGGTGAAAAAATACCAAACGCACCTTTTTCGGCTAGTTGGTTTTATCAGCACACAAAAAACCTTCACGGATCATATTTGGACCCCGTGATGCACTGTAACAACATAACAAACCGTAACAGTGGAGCCATAAATTATACTTCAGAAAGCATCAATGCCGCACCAACGGCACCCATGATAAAGGTGTCATAATTCAAAGTTTCTGTTCACATCTTACCTTCACGCGCGATCGTTATCGTTTGTGTGTTGATAATGCATATTTTTGCCGAAATTTCAGAAGCGCAACAAATACAACAAATGTCTGAAATGATTTTCAGCTGGTAACAAATGTTACCGCTGACAAGCTTTTTTTTCGCCAGTTTTTCAACACGTGCTGTTTTTTTATTTCATAGCAACTTTCAACGATCGATTCCAATTGAAATAGAAGGCAATGAGGCAATTATTATGAAATTTACCTCAAAAATATATGTTCCATGCAACCACCCGCTAAAACCATATCCAGACCACCTACTATCTCAAGAATGTCGCATAATTAATCTGAATGTTTTAAATAAAAACGTTCATGCCGGGAAAGGTGAACAAACTCCCTCATCACTTAGCGCCAACATCTACAGCCTTACATGTTCTGAGTCGGTGTTACTGCTCCTTACATTCACAGCATTTGTGTGTGCTGCGTGACTGGGGTCGTTTGTATTTGAATGAAATTGCCATTATCGTCCAGCAGTAAGTGGACCCCAATGGAAACGTGTCGAGGACAAAAGTCTTTTACTGCGATGCCGTCAAGGTCACTGACGAAAAGTGGCGAGGCGGTGGCTGAAAACGAAAGTGGATTATGTTGGCATGAAAACAGTCCTTTTCGTTCTGTGGTGCGATAAAGTTCTTAGGGTGACTGAAATAAATCCTTCGAGAATAGCAGGTAACAAAAAAAAAAAGACCTACGATCGATACTACAGCACGAGCCAGCCAAACCAGACACATTTCAGGGTCTCAATTTACCTTCAATTGGCCAAACTGTCCACTGTCAAAAATGTCACCAAACGCTCTATACTTCTAAGCTTACCCAATTGGTAGCGACAGCAGAAACGCGAGGCAACAATTTGAATGTCATTGAAAATAAAAACAAATATTAATTTCAAATTTCTTCCCTGCGCACACCTTACTCTCGCCCTGTGTCGTAACCTTTTTTTAATGAATGTATGGAAGTTCAGAAGCGCGAGAAACACGGTTTCACTCGATTTCTACTGCATACGAGTAGGAACGGTAATCGATTCTAGCAAAAACATCGGCGTGGAAGCGAAGATGTTGACTTGAAACTCTACGCAATGATCCGACTTGTTTTCATTCATTCTTTCCTTACTTCATAGTATAAGAAATATGATATTATTTCCAAATGCTACAAGGTGCCGAGTGGAAGCTATCACTCCAACAGAAACAGGTTCTAATGTATTTCCTTTTTGAGATTTTCGTCTTTTGATGGTGCATTTACAAATTTATAAAATACATGCAAATACATCTGCGTTAGAAACATTGTCTACAGCACACTGTGCCGGACCCGTAGTATAAATAGAAGATTTTATCACGGTACATAATTATAATACTTTCCCATCAAGTGACACGCAACCAATCGGTGACACCTCTCCCTTCGGATTTATTTCAATGATACCAACAAACGCAGTCTTTTTTATAGTTTCAATTGTTTCACCCTCCTAATAGATTTAACGTGCAGGTGTATCGCTAGACGCCTGGTTTAGCGATTGTAGCCACCCGACAACATTTCGCTACTGATCCATAAAATATATTGAAGCAGCAGTAGGAGTAGTTTATCCTTAATTATGAACTATTCTACCTACTATATTTATTTCTATGATATCCTAACAGAACCAAAACAACTGTAAAATTTGTAAGAAGTAGGAAGATACGCAAAGAATTTGGAACTCCTAAATATAAATTTGGCAATTAAAACCATTTACATTTCAACTCTCGTATTATAATTAACTAACAAGATAAGGCACACATCGTCATCCTGACTAATAATCCTGATAATGCAGGGAAATGTGTGACAAATTTGATTTCATAAAAACTAGCTTATCATGCCTGGCTGCTTGCTCGTTAAAAAAAACAATATTTACAAGTTTCTTTTAAAAGGCTTTTAAAATTGTATGTAACATAAACGCATTTATTGCATTTCTAGTTCAAACTGTAGGAAATTAAAATAAGGTTATCGTTTTTTTTTCTGAAACATGAATAAGTCCCATTATAAGCATTAACATCGTTAAACTGGTCCGGTGTTGGAATAGACTTTGTCTAACCATCTTTACAAGTCAGATGCGAGGTTAAAACCCCATCAATACCGTATCCCCATAATCAGGATTTAACTATCCAAACACGTAATATTCATAATTCTAGTAAGCCAGAAATGGCCATATCTTAGAAGTTCGTTATTCAGCCAAGAAAAAATAAAGGCCCTCGTTCTTTAGAAATCTTTTATTTGACCTTACATTTCACTTATCCTGATTGCAGCTTCAATTCCAGCGTGTTTTAATATTTGTTAACCAATCCCGACAACGTCTTTATGCGAATAAAAATCAGCTCATTGAAAACAATTGTTAATCAAAAATATTGCCGAAAGCGCAACTGCAACTACCTTTGTATTTACACTATGCTTCTCATACTCCTATCTGGACTATTGCTACGTTTAGCATTATTTTGTTTTGATTTTCCTATAGCCTCTATTCTAGTGATACCATCTTCGTAATACAACGAAACCATTAGCATAATACTGAAATTCTTTTCAACCATTCGCTCAATATTGTACTTTGATAGAAAAGACAGCAAGCAAAAAGTCAACATTTTCTTGTATGTCTATCATCTCATTAGAGATAATTAATGATCTTTCAGTAGCGACAGACGTGGATGATCAGGAACCGCTAAATCTGATCGACCGATCAAACGTGTTTTCGTCATTTGTTTATATCGAACGGTTGAAACATTTCTTAAATGCTATTCTTCACCGGCTGAAAAAGATGTCAATATGATCACTTGTAGTGACTGTAACGAAAATACAACCTAAAATACGAAGAAATCTCAAAAGATCAAAGGATTATTACGTGCTGCATTAAGCCTTTAAAACCTACAAAAAGTAGGCAGAAAATAGTGAAAAATATTCACAGTATTACAATATAGCTTTAAGATTGTGAATGATACATGTAATAGACCGATAATAAGGAGTTAAAAGTTCAGTTTGAAAGTAAAAAACATCAGAATTGTAGTATAAATATTTTATTTTATAAATATTGTATTATGTTGTATTTATTATTATAACAAAGTCGAATAACTACTTTAATTATATAATTATATAATTTTATATATACCTAAGTCTGACCTGTTTAACATGGCTATAAAGATATGATTTTAGTTATCAAAATAGGTTTGTTGCAAACATTAACTAAGCCTACCTTCCAATCTAATCGCCCTCACGCAACAAGAACTTGCTATCTGATAGGAAGAAAATAACTGTAGGAAATATGAAATACGACAGGTATGGCCGTTTATAACTGTATTGCGCAGGTAGTAGATAGAAGAAAACGAATATTGTAACATGTTTACATCATGTCTTCTCAAAAATATGAAATAGAACACAAACGATCATTGTAGCGTCATTTTTGCCTTTTATGGTTAATCGATGCAAAGCAATGAAATCTAAGCCATCATAATTCACGTTATTACCTGATCAGTGTACCGAAAGTGCTGGACCATGTCGCCTGTCATATGGCGAATTAATGTATTTGCCCAAACAAAGCAGGAATTTGCGTTAGTATCGTTCGCTACACCAATGTGCCACCGTATTTTGGGAATAACTTTGAATCGTAAAATGCTTCACTGATGGCATATCGAATTGATGTCTTATTTAAAGCATTTATAAAGTTGTATCGATTTCATTGCATTGGTTTATGTGGCCTCTACATGTCATATTTACGATATTGATAGGTTAGGCTTGAATAATCACTATCTAAAAAACATATTTTAGAGAATTAAAAACAATTTTATACCTCATACTCTAATTAATTACCAGGATAAGCTATATGCTCAAACTTTATCGCTTCTATAAAACATGCTTTAACGTAGTTGCTTAGCAAAATTTAGAGTTTCTTTAACTATGCTACAAACTGAGAAAGTGGAGTGAGAGTTTAATAATAATAATACATGATCTTTAATCATTTTTTCTGTTAAACAATTTGACTTCATACTATTTTTCCCAATTGTCTTGTTTGGCCATAATAACCTACGCATCAAGCTAGCACACCAGATAGTGACAGATCATGTCTTAAAGAATCGTTCGACATTCGACAGCATTCGACAACTAACCGAGCACATAAGATTAAATATTCCGTTCGACGGCTGAATTTTTTTGATTTTTTTTTTCTGAACAAGCAAAATATGTATCATGCAATGTTTAAAAAAAATTATAGGTTGGTTTGTCTAGTATACCCTAAGTTAATTTCAAATCCTTTCAAACAAAAAAAAACACAATCCATGTTTTGCATTCGTAAAATGTTGCTGTTCAAATTAAAACAACTCAAGAAACAAACAAGATTAGGTGTAGAGAAAAGTCATAAAAATCCAAAACCAAACTTACGACTCTCCAATTCAACCACATAATATTCTTTGATCACATTTAACATGCCATCTGTAAACGTATCACTCGTGCAAGCATTTAAGCGACACAAATACGAACTGTCTCACATTGGCCACAGAACGGTAATTCAATACTCTACTCGGTGTTATATTTTCCCTTACAGCCCGGCGGTTTAGTGACATAGCTTTATTTACATCGAACTAGTGCGCTCGCCGTCACCAACGTCACAATGTTGGCGATGAAAATCCTAAGATCACATCACGTAACTGAAACGCTGAAAAACTTGCGCACAGTTCATTCCCCCCCACTTCTTGGAGTAGGTCCGAACGACACGCGACACGAACGGGTTCATTGTTTATCATAGATCGTCATTCAATATCATTGTAGACATCAGCAAGTCAAGTGGCCTAGCGAATCACTATGGTGTTGTATGGCTTACAAGTGTGTGTGTAGACCCAAACTGTCTCAGAACGTGCCTTCTAAAATCGATTGCTGCAATCGCTTTCGAAAGATTAACGCTATACTGAGAAAACACGTCTGCAACCGTTGTCCATCTAGAGGAATATTTATTTTTCATCTCTTGCCGAATATTCCTCTACCGATCAAAGATTGCGCTACCGTAGCGGTATAATCGGTTGCATGGTAGAAAACTATCGATTACTGTTCAAATAAAAAACGCTTTTAGATTCTGCTCTTCATGGAACGACGCATTCTGTTTGCGCATGCTGTTTGCACGTCAAACTAAAACTTTTTCCTCGCCTATATATACATATATATATGCAGGAGACGAAGCCACCACCGCATTTTGCGTCACATCCCCTAAACGTACTTTTGTACAGTCGAACACGGCAATGGAAATTTATTCGTGCAATCTTGAAACAAACATTTGATAAACCTTGCTATCAACATAGGTTAGGAGTGAAAAGTTGCAACACTTCTGCTCATCGATGCTTTCAGATCAGCCCCCAATCAGCGTACGATGAGGTTTACAGTGATGGATATTGAAATGGGCAAAAGTTAAACCTCCACCGCTTGTACCGCCGTAGTTGTGAATTTTTCCTTCCCTTGTTATTCCTATCCACCATACTTTGCGAGAGTAATTCACCATCAACGCCCGCCTTCGACATAATCCCAACTTTCGCCAGACATCCTTTTTGTAGAGAATAATCTATTAATTAAGCCTGTCAGTAACCGCACTTAAGTCGCCGCGGGATGGTGGAATCGCGCGACCCGTCTGACTGTCAGCTCGTAAATTAGCGCTTGTTTCAAACTTCAACAAGTTCACACCTCCCTGCTAGCTCACCCTTTACAGTTGGCTTTTGTTTGTTTATCGTTTGGTTGAAAGTTATCCACAGCACATCTATGGCTTGTTTGCAAACAGGACAATCTCTATCACAGTAGCAAACAAGGAGATTCATTTCCATAACTGATGTTTTCTAGTTACTTTCACATGAAATCTACCCATTCTTATCTACAACTTTTTGCACATACAATTTTAAACTGATTCGATTTATCAGCAACATAAAGCAAAGATTTTATAAGGTCTTAAACCGTTGATGTCTTTTTTTTTTATTCCGTGAAAACGGCTAGGCCGTATTGCTAAACCGTAGCTCTTATCATGAGGTATACTATGTTTCGCGTTAGAAGACTGCTACCCATTTTTTCATTCAACCTGCTCTTTCAAATACCAATGGCTACATCATGGCTTCTTGTACGGATCTATAATAAATTAAAAAAAGGTAAAACACAATCAACGCCGGGCGAAGAATTCGGTACGCTACCTTTACTCTTTGTTTATCTATTGCACCTCTACCATCTAAACCAACAGTATCCCCACGACTTTTTCTTTATCGTATGTTCCTAATGTGTTTTGTATGATCACTTTTGGATGCCCGATATCACACTATCAGGTTATGAAGAAAAAAAAGTGACGCGAGCATCCAGTATCAGCCCATCCTGTACGAAACAGTAGCTACGAAGCTTATCAATGAGTAAATGTTTATCGCAACAACTGCAGCCCCACACATGGCTACCAGCCAAGTTAAGGGTTGGAGCAGGGTTAAGATTTCACCAAAAAAAAAATACATTACATTCTCGTAATCGCCAAGCTGGTATTACAGTATATAACCAGTAAAGGGGTACAACCACGTCACATTGCAGTAAGACATAATAAAGTGTACCAAATATTTGATTTGCTTCCGATAGATAAACACAATGCTCGAGCTAGACCACTGACAACTAAAATCCTACAAATGTTCAGGTCTACGATCCTAGCCTTGGTGTTTGTTCTGATAGTGACTCGTATGTGACTGTGATGTTTCGTGTATCGGATTGACATCGTGTCAAGATAACGCACGTGAAGCTTCCTGTCCGAGTCGTTGTGTACAATCGATCGTATGGTCTCTGCATTCGTAACACTCCGATATCTAGCCGTTGCCCGATAAATTCGCAAAGCCATGTTAGCTTGCCAGCTTCATTCAAGTACTTTGGATAAACCGATAAATAATCAATCCTGAGATATCTAAATGAAAGATAGATAATTTTCATTACTAACTTGGATAAACTGTTAACATGGTAGCTGAAAGTGAAGCAAGCTTTTTTCTATACGTTGTAAGGAAATACAGGTTTTCTTTATGTATTTTTCAATGTATTCCTGTAAGGACGGACGAGAAAAGTGTCTGGAACCCATTTAGAACATTTTACCTATTTCTAGCATGCTAGTTAGTAAACGATAAAAAAGACACAAGACCGCTTAGGCGCGGGTCTATGAAAATGTTGACGCAACATTTGTTGCCAAATTGTATGGCCAATTTTTGTTGCCTGTACATTTTTTGTTGCATGAGAAACAAATTGATTTGTTTCATGTTTATTTGTTGCAGGAACATTTTCAAATTATTTTCATGCAGAATATGTTGCCAAACGATCGTAACATATCAGATATCTGATTTTTTTATTTAATAGTACGATGGTTCTTGAGTTAAAAAGAGAAATATCTCGGCGTGCTCCCGCAAAAAATGTTGCCGCAACATTGTCATAGACCCGCGCCTTAGATTAAGATGGTTTTTATGTTGGGAGTAACGGCCAGCCCATATTTCTTAGATTACGATTCCATCTTTACTTGAAATCTCTTCTTTGGCAAATAGATTGTGTTTTAGATTGTGTTAAACACATTTTTTCTTTACGGAACATTTTTGTAACATGTTATATATCTTACATAATACCTTACTAGTAAAATAAATGGATCTCTTATTTTTCTATTTCAACCCTTAACAGTGACTAAGCCCTTACCATTAGCAACTACGCCTGAATATCATATTCCTGCTCATGTACTAGACCCGCTAAGAGTTCCTAATCACACCACTGTAGGTACGTATTAATGCCGCGCTTTTACCATCGAATAAAATCCCCTAAGGCACCATACAAGTTTATTTTTATGTTGTATAAACTACTAGTAACTGATTTTTTTTGTATTTTCGTTTTATCTTAAATCTTTCAGTTGCTCCCAGTACTGTGTCACCACACCAGTCCAGTTTTCTTATGAACAATAACAGCACAGGCCGTACAAATTTCACCAACAAACAACTAACAGAGCTAGAGAAAGAGTTCCATTTCAACAAGTATCTAACACGTGCTAGACGAATAGAAATAGCGAATGCTTTGCATTTGAACGAGACGCAAGTAAGATGCCTACACATAGCTCTTCAATTGTTTGTGGAACTTTGTCTATTTATTTGTTTATTTCATATAGGTAAAAATATGGTTCCAAAATAGGCGAATGAAACAAAAAAAGCGCGTAAAGGAAGGTTTAGTGCCTCCGGAAGTACAGAGCCAGTCCCCCAAGCATTCTTCCATGATCAACAGCAATGACTCCTCCTCAGCAAGCTCATCTACAGCACCAATAGCGGCTGTGGCTTCTACCTCTGGCACCAACAACGCGTCAACTTTAAATGAAAGCAATGAAAACAGCCGCGAATCAACTACTACTATGTAGAACAAACACTATTGAAAAACATAAAGCGACTCTCTTTTTCTGCCCTTTTTCTTAGTTTGTGTAAATTTAAACTGTTTTGATTTTAGTTTTCTTCACATGCGGAACATAAAATTCGTAAATATTGTTTTTCCGCTTGACCGTCAAAAAATTTCCTCTAAACAAGTACGACGATTTTACGTCACCGCATTTATCGTTGTACTTCATACAGACAGATGTTATACAGTTTTTTAGAAACTAGATTCTGTACGACTACTAGGTATTGTGAATAATGTGAAGGTACAATATGATTGCATTGTTTTGTTCCATATGCCACATGCTAGTCTTTTGAAGCGTTAATATTATAAAACCTTTAAAATGTTTACTCGGTTTATCTTTAATTTTCCCTACGGGATGAAAAAAAACAACACATAAATATATAACACAAGCAGCACATACGAAAATGGATAGCTCAAATGATTCCAATGTTCCTCCTTGCTAGATATTACACGAACCAAATGATTCCTATTTGATAATAGACTTAGTACAGCTAGCCCATGTACATGCATCAGTAATCATCTAAAACTAGTTTACTAGCATAATTTACAAACACGTTTTTGTCCTAATAAAGCTATTTCCAAAGCTGTGCAGATGCATTTCACCAAGACCACAAACAAATTAGTTTCAATTCACGGCAGTGTTGAATGCATTTGTTACTGTACAAACTGAGAATTAAGATTTATAAAATTGTTCGTATTCGGTTTGCACTGGTTATAATGATAATGTTAAACATGCAAAAGCAAACAAAAACCATTAAAATCAATGATTTTAATTTAAGAAAATTCTTATCGAATACAAAGATACATTTAAGATAATCAAAAACTCTGAAAATACAAACTATTTTCAACTGATGGCTATGTTTGTTGTTTTTATCGTTTATTCATCACTATTTGGATACTTAGCCGACACTTCTGGATGGTAATGTAAAATAAACAGGCATAATATTATTAATCGATATCGGTATCTGTTGCAGAAGGTTAAGATCGCAATGCGTTTGTACCGCCCGATGGGTAAGTATGTGTAAAGTTATATTTCACCTAAAAAGAAGAAAAAATACAATCAAGTGTCATGGTGTTTACTTTTAAACATTCAACAAAAACTTAATAAAACAACTCCATGGTCAATTCCATGTCATGGTCCGCTCAATAGTAACGGCATACTTTTTTGCTTAAAGTCCAATCATTGACTTGGTCGTGCTTTGACTGTCATCGCTTTTTACCTATTAATTCATTTTAATTTTTTTTTTAACTTTTGCTGTTGTTTGATTATTTTGAAAGTCTCAAAATAATTATATTTTTGCCGGTAACCTATGCTGCACAGAACGGTGCTTCTCGTGATTTATTTTAAAAGAAGTGCTATGCTCGCACGACCCAACATACTGATGTGCAAAAAAAGGTTCTACACTGCCTGTACCTACAATGCTTATAGCTCCATAAATATATTAAAACAATGTGCTGCAAAGTTTCCGTTGTTGATGGTACCAATCCGAATCTGGATAGTCCGAACAAATTTGGATGAGCACGAACAAACGCATGACAGACCGGACCGGTCTCCGAACGGGTTAATCTAAAATCCGGTTGGTTTGGGTGTTTTCACCACAACGATTTAAGCACAACTGTGGAAAATTCGTATGTAGTGTATCATTTACTGAACGTCAAAATGAGTGCTCCGAGTGAACTTGCACGTGAACATAAAATTACAAACGAGCATGCATAAGTCTAAGTAACATCCTAATATGTTTTCACTACTATCACTTTGCGTGTTTTGCTCGTTGAAATAATCCTGATGAAAATTCAGCTAAAAAAAACACTCATGTTTACTTCTTCTTCTTGGGTGGCAAAACGACCTCTGTAGGGTCAAGGCCTAACCAGAGCACCTTTGGCTCTTTCTGTGACTGAGTGTACCCATAGCAAGATAGTTGATCATGCGTATGGGGGCGGCAGCGGTCCGAAACGGGATTCGATGCAACGTCGGGCCTGATCGAATGAACCAAACCTACGCCGCTACTCATGAGACCATCGAGCCGCCCTTTCATGTTTACTCATTTGTTTTTATCTGGCACAGCATACTTGGCATACTTGAGCTATACTTTCAGGTGTGATGTGCTACTACATTAAATAAAATGTACGATTAATATTAAATGTTAAGAAAGAAACTAAACAGAAATTTTCAGTGTTTTGATTTGCAAAAGTCGAGATAAATTGCATAGTTCACGCAGAGTGCGTAGCTATAATGAGCTACCCTCCGGTTTAAAAATGCTAAACCCACTCATTTCCCGATAAAGCGCCATTTGCGCCACACACACACATCAAAGAGGATTGTAAAATCAAAATGTAAAATCGACTGGTCTGACTTACCAAATATTTGCCATCCGGCAAATTTTGTGGAAGATGGCAGAACAGCAATTTAACAGGTTCCATCTCTTCATAGATTTTAAGACTAACTATTTAACCTCCTCCCGGGTCTTGGTGCCCGGTACCTCGCTCGAGTACCTTCCTTTAACCTATCCTCCTTTCATCTTCTTTTTTACACTAAGTTTTTACTCTAACTAGTAGTAGTAGTACCACTAAGAGGTCGACTCAGTGATCTAAATGGTAATGTCTAATAATAAGGACCAACGTTGCATCGCATCTCATTCGGACTGCTGCCAACCAACCCATACTCAGGATTAATGTTGGGTCAAGTAAGCATTTTCAGTGAGCGGAGCGATTAAGGTAGCTCTTTCGCTCTCGACCCAACACTACTCAGGATCTACTTTGGGCCACCCATGTGATGGATCAGTTTTTTATTTGATCTCAATAACAGTAGGTACAATTCGTTTTGAGTTTTTTCGCACGACTTCGTACGTCTTCGGACGCCGCTGCTGGGGACGTTACTTAGCTAGTCGAGAGCTCAAGCAAAAGACAGTGAGCTTTCTTGCGATGCTTCTGTACAAAATAGAAAAAAATACTAAAAATAATTAAAACAAAATGCTTTTGCACTCATGAAAAGATTACAAGTAAAGATTTCATACTATCCACCAACTAGTGGATATTTTTATAGCACGAAAAAAAATGTTGCAAGACTACTCGATATTCCCTAATCATTAAAAGAAGTGTGTTTGACAGTCAATTTCTAACAGAATTTGAACTTTGTCAATTCCTAATAAAATAAACAATTAAGGGCTGAATTTGATTGTACAAACCGCAAATATGCGGTTTCTCTAGAACACTTAGTCCACGTAAGCTGGAAAACATCGCGGCTCCGTATTTATCGGTTTTGCCCTACTGTATCCCTCTCGTTACTATGAGCTTCCCACAGGATATATATATTTTTTTATTTATAGAGGCTTTGGCCATTCACTTCCCACAGGATATTGCTACTTTGGAATTCATATTTTTCTTTTATATGTCTTCCTCTCGCTGCTCTGAGTTTCGATACCCTCAGTAAGTATGCACGAAAGGCAGCCGTCCCCTACAAGCAAATCGAGCAGATAAGATTGAATAATTCAGAGTTAAATTAAAGTTAAATTATTCAAAATTCTATAGAGCTCGTATGAATGTTATTTTTTATTGTAAATAATGTTATTTGTTGTTACAGAGATTTGTTGTAAATACAGAGTGAAATTATTCAAAATTCTATAGAGCTCGTATGAATGTTATTTTTTATTGTACATACTGATATTTGTTGTTATTGTGGGAGTTAGACTTTTTGTGTGCATTTTGGTGGGGTATTTATTATTCTGCTGTGGTGTTGGTACTACGAATTCCGCACTGCTTTCAATGACGCCGATCTATAGCATTAATATCCGCTGGCTTGCAGCATAGAGAGATTTAGAGTCATTATATTGCAAACATGATATGCTTTGAAAAAGTATCCAATATAACAAGCCATAAAACCCATTTATGGTTCCTTCTTTGTGGTCACTCAAAACAAATTTGGTCATTGTTTGGTTTCGTTTTGTGAATGCACTAAAAAAAATAAAAATTCAGGTTTAACGATTATTTTTTGAATTTTAAATGCATGAATGAATTGGTCCATTGGACCATGGTCATAATGCCGCGT
>KB672264.1:409844-446155 GCA_000349105.1 Anopheles epiroticus | reverse complement strand
GGCTTAGCCAGTGCTATAGGTTTTGTTTTAATACATCTAATACAATACAATCATCTGATACAATACACGGGGTGCTCTAGGAAACATTTGAAACAAACATTGTATGACAGAACTGTCTAGTATTTTAATTTTTTTTTTACTTAAAATAGTGTGAAATTTGTTTAATTCACTACTTTTCACAATGCGAGTGTTAAATTGTATGATCCTGAAAGGCGAAAAACAACAAACTTGGCAAAACTGTATGGTCATGTTTTCGGACAATGATTTCGAACATGTATTAGACATATTTGAATCAATACAAATCGATTTGTATGAGATCCAAATGTTTCAGATGTTTTAATACAAACAAACTTGGCACCTCCATACGATAGCATGGGTTTGTATTTGTATCAGATGTATTAATACAAAACCTAGAGTAATACGGCCTGGCCGTCACTGCTGCAATAAAAAAATACACGAAGAAAATTTGTTTCACTGTTTTGACATTTTTTTGTGTTGAAGAGAGAAATATTGGCGAGCAAACATTCACGTGTGTAAACGACCCTAATCTCTATAGCTCTAATGTTTCTAATGCTGCTTATAGCATAGACTAACTGTAGGATAAAAGAGATATATGTATAGAGAAAAAAAAATCAAAATTCGGAGTCGTATTGTACAGCGATATGTATTGTCTGCAGAATGTCGATGCACAGTTGGCCCCCATTACAACGCCTGTACCGAGACGACAACGACTTCTTGGTCACTTTCAATTTTTTTGCTTCCCCTATCGCGATATCGTCAAACGGTATCATCGAGTCCTTTGAGTCTTTTGTAAACATAGTGTGCATTGAGCAAAAATTACTATCATGGTAGATCTACATCTTATTAAATAATTCATCTATGACTCTGTGAATCTGTGATAATGATTCTGAATTGATAAATTTTCACTACTCGAATTTGCTCCTTTATGGCACCATCGGGGATTGCATTGTCCTGCGGGATTTCGCACACTGACGCTGTCAGAACCTACCTTACTTGCATCTTCACCTTGGTCAACTTGACAGCCGTAATAAACAAAAAAAACCACCAAGAGATAAAATAGAAAATAGCTGTGCGTGTATTTTTCTCGTGCTTGTAATTTATATTTAAGTTAAAACCCCTTTTAAAGTTAAACTAAAGTATTCCTTCTTGATGTTGTGCAAATGGGGTGAATAAAGTTAATTAATTCACATCCAATATCGTGCGGCTATCGGTTTATCGATTTTATCGGGCTATTTAGAGCTCGTTCTGATAGTGTTTTTTTGCAAAGCAAGGCGTATCACGGCTTAAAAATGGTGCATTTTTGCAAATTGTGCCAGCTGCTGCACAAAAACATGGACTTTATACAGTGCGACGATTCCAACGTTTGGCTATTAGAATCGGTCTTTTCGGTGAAGGTACGTGAAAAAAACAATGGTACAAATTAATGTTTTATACGAGTTTCTATGTCTTTTAGATCACCCCCGTTGATGGGCGCGTTGAGCCAATTTGCCGAAAGTGCATTCGTAAATACAACAAAGTTATGAAGGATCTTAAAAAGTCGAACGGCGGTTTCCCCGTTTCCCGTCAAACCTTTATCGATTATAGCAAAATGCAAAACGGAGATACGGAGAAATTGTTCCAGTTTCCCAACACAGAACAGCCGGCTTCGCTCAACCCTCAAACTACCAGAACCTTGGAGAATCCGTATCTATTGGAGGATGAAAATAAAGAGCTTATGTTTGCAGGGCCTGTATCGGAGAACGCAAATGGAAGCCAGAATGGTATGACTCTTAACATTAGTGGCGAGGCGGCGACAGTCTATCGTATTACAATGGGCGACACGCAGGAATCGTCTGACGAAGACAGTTCAGATGTAAAAAGTAGCATAGCCGACGAAGACGATAGCTCTGATGACTCTACCGAAGACGATGAAGATGACGAAGATGATTGTTGCAGTGACGATACGGATGACTCCAGCTCCAGTTGTAGCAGCACCAGCAGTACCGGCGCAAGCTCGTCTGAAACTGTAGCTAGCTTGCGGCTAGCAGAGCACATAGAGCGCAGTGTAGAGGATTCATCTGCAGGCTTGTATACTACTTACATGGACGCTCCTCTAATGCAGAACCTTCCAGAGGGAAGCCTCTTACAAGGGGCGATGGACGACGATGTAGTTCCCGATGGAGACCGCATGTTCCCAGAGAAAGAGCTTATGAACGATGTCTTGGAGCCACTTCAGCTGGACGAACCGTTGGCCAAAATAGAGGGTAATGAGGAATTAGCAAAGCAGGTGCATTGTGAGGAACAGCAAACGCCCCAACCAGAGATCGAGAGGCACGAAACAGAACAACAGCAAACCGTTGAACCAGAAAAAAAGCTTGAGCCCGAACAAAACCAAGATGCTACCCAACAAATGCAAGATGCACCCGAAGAGAAAGATGTCCCACCAAAAAAGTCTCGCAAACGCAAAAAACGAAGCGCTGGAGCATCGTCACAAACTAAAAATTACGTATGTCTCGTATGCCAAAAGCGATTTTCAAAGGCAATCTATCTAAAAGTGCATACTCGTACCCATACGGGTGAAAAACCGTATGCGTGTGATATTTGCTTCAAAAGCTTTACGCAAGCTTCGAGCTTAAATACACACAAGCGATTGCACTTTAACGTAAAACCGTTTGTGTGCGAAATATGCAACCAGCAATATACAAGTGCCGGGAACTATAAAGTTCATATGCGCACGCATACGCAGGAAAAACCGTACGCATGTAGCTATTGCGACAAACGGTTCAGCCAACATTCAAGCAAAAAGATGCACGAAAGGGTGCACAGCCAGGAAAAGCCATACCCTTGCCAGGTATGTCTGAAGGCGTTCAGCAATGTTAGCAATCTGACAGTGCATATGCGTATACACCAGGGTGTAAAGCCGTACAAGTGTGATAAATGCGACAAAAGCTTCGCTCAGTCCCAAACTCTCAAAACGCATCACATCTCTGCGCACACCGACGTACGGCCATTCCAATGTGATCGATGTCCAAAATCATACGCCACATTGTCGAACCTGAACAACCATAAACATACACACCTCGATGAAAAACCGTTCGCCTGTGAGGAATGTGGAAAGCGATTCACTCAGAAGTCTTCGCTTAAAACTCATGCACTTTCGCACAACACAGAACGGCCGTACCCGTGCGAAGATTGTACCAAATCATTCAACACGCAGGCCATGTTGAACACTCACCGGCGCAACACACACTGCATAGAAAGGCCGTTCAAATGTACACAGTGCAGCAAATCGTACGCACAGGAAACGAGACTTCGGCAGCACATGTTGAGCCATGCCGATGTGAAACCTTTTCCTTGTGTAGAGTGCGGCAAAACGTTCACCACTGCTACCAACCTTCGCATCCATCAGAGAGTCCATTCTGGTGAAAAACCATACCCATGTCCGACTTGTGGTAAATGTTTCTCGCAAAGATCTTCTTTGCGCACGCATGAAATCCTTCATCTACCGCCCGAGTTGCGACCGGAACCGGCAGTACCAATGAGCGGGAGAAAGAGGCGTAAGAAAAAGTTCGAATGTAGCGAATGTGGAAAGGTATTTACCCAACGGGGACGCTGCCGCAATCATATGAAGCAGGTACACCAAAGAGATATGGATGATGAGGATGCGAAGAACAGCAGCAATATGGATGCTTCCGAAGAGAGCGACAATGATGAAGCAGATGACAGGGATGTGGAAAACAACGCTACAGAAACAAAGCAAATAAATTTAAGATCAACCGCTGGGAATGTTCGTTCCGGCAAGGATCTAAGCCAACATCTATCAGGTGATGAAGAGGATGACGACAAAAACGACGACGACGACGACGACGATGACGACGACGACGACGAGGATGACGAAGAGACCCATGCAGATGATGATGAAGATTATGAAGATAATGAAGAGGATGACAAAAATGATGATAATGATCATGAGGAAGGTCATGTAAATGAGGTGGAAGCTAAACATTTCAACGGTTCTAGCGTACCATTGCAGGAACAGTTCTATTATGGACAGATAATTTCAGAGAAGAACTGATCTGATCAACCCCATTTCCCCATAGTTTTTCTGCTTCTTTGCCAATGCGACATCTTCTTAATGGTCAGCAGCAGCCTCGTACAGGCTAATAGGGCAGTCCGGGTAGCAAAGATTAATGTACGATATTGTAGACTAACCGGCGAGACACTACCATTAAACTACCGTGCCGCAATAGCTGTCCTCCTTAGCCCCCACTTCCCCATCCACCTCCTATCCAATGATTAGAAATTGGTGTTAATTCGTCTATACAAGAAGTTTATCGCTTACTCACTAGCCGCTAGCCGAAGCTACTATATATGTTGGTCAAACTCTGACTCTGATCTCTTTAGTATTGAAAAATCTCTTCCAGCACTAATTTAATGCAAAATCAAATACTCTTAAAAGTATGAACTTAGCCTAACTTCTTCGTCAACAGTGTTTAGCCAATACGATGCGGCCTGTTATATCAAGCCGTTGCGTGCAATTTTATGTTCATATTTCCTATTTTTTGCCAGTATGAAACACACAGACAAGAATGTCGGTCCTTACTTACGAAACCGTGCAAACCGGGAACCCGTCTGCGTTTATATTTATTAAGAATAATTTTATTTTGTATCAGATGGTATTATAGAAACATATGCCTACATATAACATGCTCTCGTGCAGGTGAATTTAATTACGAAAGAAACCTCGGTTCGGCTAACGAAAAGACATTGATAACGGAGGGAAAAAAGTTTGAAATAGAGTTTGTGCAAAACGGAACAACTGTTGCATTTTTACTTTTATTCTCGATTTTATCGAAAAGCTACTAGTTCCCAAACCTTTAAACTTCATCTCTACATCGGTAATGTGCATTAATAAACCCCGTGAAAAACGCTCCTATTTAATATGACCGCCATCACGCAGTTTGGTCAGCAGTGTGTCTACATCCGGAAGTACAGAACCAGCCTGCCTGACTGGTGGATCTTCGACGGAAACAATTTCAATGCGAGGCGTTGTATCTACCCCCAAATCTTTCGGCGCAAGCTTCTTGATCGGTTTTTTCTTTGCCTTCATGATGTTGGGTAGCGTAGCGTAACGTGGCGTGTTAAGCCGCAAATCTGCACTGACTACCGCTGGCATCTTGGTCTTGATGGTTTCCAGCCCACCATCTACTTCACGCACGACTTTCAACGTGTCACCTTCCTTTTCCACCTTAGAGGCGAACGTTGCCTGCGGCCAATCCAACACAGCAGCAGTCATTTGCGCCGTTTGATTGCAATCGTCATCGATTGCTTGCTTACCAAGAATAACTAGATCCGCTTTCTCATCTTGCGCTAGTTTGGCCAATATCTTTGACACATGTATCGGCTGCAGTAAGTCGAACTCTTTGCCGGCTACCTCGACATGAATGCCACGGTCGGCCCCCATTGCGAGGGCTGTACGGAGCACTTCCTGAGACTGAGTTGGGCCAACCGAAACGACAACTACCTCTGAGGCAATTTTCTTCTCTTTCAATTTCACCGCTTCCTCTACCGCGATTTCGTCAAACGGATTCATCGAATGCTTTACGCCTTCTGTAACCACACCAGATTTATCCGGTTTTACTCGAATCTGTGGAGTAAACAAAATATCAGGTTTAATATGAGGTACAGCCCAGAAAACAAAGTAAATGATCAAGCCTTAAAATATTCAAGCCGGAACGAAAACATGTTGTGTAACGACTGGTATGAGCCCCCTTGGGATCCGTGAAATCGGTCTTATCAGTCGGTATTCATCTTCCTGGTTCCGCTGTTTCCATCCTTGGATGTCGCTATCTCTTCCAGAGTTCCGTGGTGGCTATTGCTATTGCTAAGTACGGATAAAAAAAATTAGCTAACTTACCTTAACGGCATAATCGATGACACGCTTTACACCAACCAAAACACGAGACATGGTGAAACCACTTAATGCTTATTAGAAGCTGCTGCAAGAACAAATTGGCGTCGATTTAAAACGCTAGAGATACAATAAATTCAATGTTGGCAAATTGAATGTCCAAAGTCTATTTGCACAAGATTGTGAGAGAATGTGACACTGGGTATAGTGGCGATTACACGACGCAGCGCTTACTCATTATGCTTACTCAGTGCCTTTGTACACGGAGCTATGCAGTCATTTTCCGAGTTACGTTGATTATGCGTTCCAGAAAAATCCGCGTATCTCGGTAAAAGGCTATTATTGTTGTTTTTGGAAGATTCTACTGTTTTCACCGGTGCTGTCTTGCTCTTGCGATTTTCCGAGTTTCATTACTTACATGTGGCTTAAAGCTTTCTCTTTGTTGCGAAGTTTATCAGTTGAAGACTTAGGATTCCGAATGGACGATCAAAACAATGAAATCATCCGCTCCGGCAAAAACAAAAATGGAGACAAGCAGCTTTCTGTCAATAAATGCATTTCATATTTTTAACAGGCTATTTTGAGATATCCATAAACTGTTTTGAGGTACAGTTGAGTACAAAAGAGGTACAGTTGAGTACAATTGTTAACACCTAGTTCCATGATTGTGTGTACACGGACTAAAAGGCATGTCACTGTGAAAACAAAACGAACACTCTATGTTCTGCGCTATATTGTTAAGTTATTTTTTTCAAGTTCACTAAACATTTTCAATTTGTGAGTGATTTATTCTTAAAAGATGCGGAGATCCGGCATGTTTCAAAAATCCAAAATAAACGACGCCTTATGTCTGCAAAAATGGTGAGAAAAAAATGAAGATCCCAGGGCAGAAAAAGCTTCGCCATCGCCATCGCCATTTTTACAGTTGCGCCTCAATAATTGAAGTAAAATATAGCATAAGGCGCCACCTGGTGGGTCTAAAGGTTTCTGCATTTCGACGTCGAATGGCAGTCATTATGGTTATCGAAACAACTGCCTTCTGACTCATTCGTAACTAATTTTGCGCATTGGGTGGTGCGAATGCGGTCGAGCACTGACACCATCCTAAGTGACAAGCATTACCAGCTGTCATGAAAAACGTCTGCAGAAAAGATTATCTAGACACCTTGGGCAACTTAACAACAATAATCAAGATACAACCGCTCCAGACTTTCATCAACTAGAAGTGTACCGTATCATGTGGAAAAGTTGTGGCGATTAGATACCGTGGTAAAAGAAGACTTATCCACCACATATTTGAAACAAAAAAGTATCAATTTTCTATCGTGCTAATACAACATTGCAGTGATGACGCATACCGCCCCATTAGTGATGCGGTTGGTCGGAAGTTCTATTAAGATTGCACATAGAGCTGGCAATATTATTCGTGATGTGATGTGTCGTGGTGATTTGGGAATCGTCGAAAAAGGAAAAGATGATCTCCAAACTGAAGCAGACCGTTCAGCGCAACGCTGCATCGTAGCCTCGCTGTCCAAGCTCTTCCCAAATGTCACTATCATTGGCGAAGAAGGCTCGAGTGACCTAAACGTAACTGATACTATGCGAATTATTTGCGACCATACTCATGTTGCTATTTATTTTTAGGTACCGGAAGACTGGCTTATAACAGAAAGCAATACTGAATTTTTGGAAAAGCACAAATGCCCTGAAACGTTTGTTGACCTGAAGGAATCTGACGTGGTGATTTGGGTTGATCCACTGGACGGAACAAGCGAATACACACAAGGATTTCTTGAGCGCGTTACCGTGCTGATTGGCATTGCTGTAAACAATCGAGCTGTTGGTGGTGTTATACATCAACCATATTACCAAGCTGAGACTGGAGCTGTTGGGCGTACTATTTGGGGGTTGCAGGGATGCGGCACGGGAGGCATTACGTCAGTAAAACCTCCTTCGGATCGCTTTGTAGTTACCACTACTCGTTCGCATTCCAATGCTATTGTGCAGTCCGCATTAGAATCCTTATCACCAGACGAGGTCTTGCGTGTCGGTGGAGCCGGTTTCAAGGTGCTACAGTTGCTCGAAGGTAAAGCTCATGCATACGTATTTGCGAGTGCTGGTTGTAAAAAATGGGACACTTGTGCGCCTGAAGCTGTACTGCAGGCCAACGGTGGAAGTCTTACGGATATGCTAGGACGACACTATCAATATGGGAAGGACGTAGCTTTCCCCAACAAAAGCGGGGTATTGGGCACTGCTGCTGGCGTATCTCATGAAGACGTTTTGGCAAAAATACCCGATGCCGTAAAACAGGCTATGAGCACGTCCTAAGAAGGCTGTGGATTAGTATAGCTGCGCATAGCTTTATTTGTTTCAATGTAAGAGCATAGTAAGGAAACATTTCAACCAAGAGCGATCAAAATATTTTCCATAGAGCATATAGTTTCGTTCTGTTTAACCATCGTCCCGTTTGAAATGTGTTATGGATGAATAAAGGTAAACCTAGCCATAATTGAAATCCCCAGTCCTTCAACACAAATGACCATAGACACCAACATATGTAATCAAAACCGAACATAATGCAACACGCTACACCCGAATATCAGAATGCTACACTACACAGTGAGAAGGAACCTGATTGTTCTGGAACACGAAAATGGGAAATTTAAAGCTTAGAAAGCGGTCGCTCCAGCATTTCCCGAAGCTTGCGTCGCAAAATTTTTCCACTAACGTTTTTCGGAATCTCCGGAACGAAACGCACACCACCATGCAATCGTTTGGCCGGCGATGCACGAGCAGCAACGTATTGTTGCACTTCCTGTTCCGTCAGGGATACTCCCGGCTGTTTCACTACGAACGCCAAAGGCAATTCCCCAGCCGCCTCATCTGGAAGCCCGACAACACCTGCATCTTTAATTTTGGGGTTCGTCAACAAGATCGCTTCGATTTCAGCCGGCGGAACTTGATAACCTTTGTATTTGATGAGCTCCTTCAGTCTGTCAATTATGAAAAATTCCCCATCTTCATCATAGTAACCAATGTCACCGGTGCGAAGCCAACCGTTGCTATCGATTGTTTGACTAGTTTCCTTCTCGTTTCCGATGTATCCTTTCATAATTTGACTGCCTTTAAAGTATAATTCGCCTGGTTGGTTGGGACCCAGAAGTTTCCCCGTTTCTATATCTACAACCTTTGCCATTGTGCCGGCCTGCAGCTTGCCTACACTTCCTGGTTTGTTAGAATCATGAGTCTGTATCAACATTGCAAGAGTGGTTTCGCTCATGCCATAACCCTGAAGAATATGCTTTACACCTATGCGCTTTTTAACTAATGTTTCCGTTTCCCTGCTTAGCGGTGCGGCGCCGCACAGCAACGTATTGATGCTGCTAAGATCATAATTATCTACTAATGGGTGCTTAGCCAGAAACACCATCAATGGGGGTACCATGAATACGAACGAGCAACGATAGTTTTCAATGCAGCTTAGAAACAGCCCTTCCTCAAACTTGGGCAACGAGATAAGTTTCAGTTTGTTACAGATTACATTGATCAGCGTTAGGCATCCGAAAGCATGAAACCATGGAATAACTCCCAATACAACAGCTGGAACCTCGAACGATGCCTCCAGAACGGATAGTAACGAGACGCTTGCTATTACATTCCGCTGTGTTAACTGCACTCCTTTTGGCAAACCCGTTGTTCCAGAAGAGCACATTATAAGTGCGACATGTTCTTCGAGGTGAGTAGGTGCTATCTGGAAGGAATACGGGTTGATGGCACTCGTTTGAGCAAGAAAATCATCAAAAAGCGTCACATCCGCTCCAAACGGGTTCTCATTGCCGAACAGAAATATGTGTTTTATAAAATGTCGATTTTTACGTGCCATCGCGATGACCCGTTCTGCTGAGTATGGCGAAACGAACAATACGTTTGGTTTTGATAAATTCAGCGCATGATCGAATTCCCCTGAAACGAGAATAACGCATAAATACCGTGAATGTGTATTCAAGTGTAATCAATAATTAGAAATAATTTCAGTTATCATGCGGTGTAATGCCGTTGAACTGGCTTCTTTTCGTGTTTATCTTACATAATAACCTCATTAAATATCCGTGTTGATAACAGCTTATAGGGGGCTGCAATCATTGATATTCAAACGGACAGTGGAATATATGCCCCGTATTGTTGAAACACTGTGATAAGCCCTTATCTGTGCTGTTCACACATCCCTCTAATCCACTTACGTTCGGTGTAAGTCAAATTAATCGGAGCGACAGCAGCATTTGCGAAAAACGACGCGTACAAGGCAATAGGAAACTCCAAGCGATTTTCACTGATGATTCCCACCACACCACCCGACCGCAAATGTGCGTGACTCCGAAGTCCTTCAGCAAGGCGTATGGCCTTTTCTAATAGTTCAAAGTACCGCAGCTCGCTGGAGTACACACCGTCGATCTGGAAAGGTCAGAGCAGCAGAACGTCAGACATACAAAAGCCTTTACCTTTCCAGTGTAAAGGTCAATAACGTACCACCGCTATATTATCACCGTTTCGCAGCAAACGCTTCAGCAAGAACATTCCTAGCGAACCACATCCTTCTGCAAGGTTTGCCGGCTCCGGCTCTCCCGAAAGAATAAATTCACTGTTGCTATTGGAACGATTCATTTTCGACAAACAATATGACTAGAAAAATGTGCACTATATGCCGATTAGAATAATATGCGCTATATCCCGCTATACTTTATGTATCCGAATCACTAGCTGTTCCGCCTTTTAGTGCAACTACAACACAACGCACAGTCACTTTCTACTCCGCTAGACGCTTTTATACGCACTGGAAGCTTCCCGCAGGTTTGTTTCGATTCGCTATCCGTCAAGCCTACCATTTGTCAGAAATATACCCGTGTGATGTTTGTAGAATTTGATGCTTTGATAATAGTCGACATGAAAATCGAAAACGAACAAAATGTGTCCAGGAAACATTATCGGTTTTTGATACAGCATCAGTATTTTAGTTAGTTTTTTAGTCTGCTTTATTTTAATTGATGACTACTGGGAAAGACAAGAGCCAAGACAAGAACCGTTATTTTGGATTCTCTTCAAAGAATAAATTTGTTTATAAGTAGTGATGGGAATTTCATTCCAAACCTACTAGGTTCGTTCCGTCCCATCAAAAGAACAAGCGTACCAAGGTTCAAATTATATCAGAAAATAGGGGTTTCGTATCTACATGGAAAAAGAACCTGAAGGCAGTCGAAGTTTCGCAAAATTGACTAAAATCATGTTACCGGCGTGTTCCTGAAGCAAAACATAGAACCGATTTGAAACTCTTTCAAAAATCTTTATTGAACCTTGAAACACCTTGATCAAGGACTCTTTAGGAACGACGACTCTTTAGGAACGATATACAAATAGCAATGGTAATTATAATTTGCTTTTCCCCTCTTGAACAGCAGCTGTATGTAAATCGCAATATTGAAGCCAAGCTAGACTAAAACCTTTTAATCCCGATAGAACCCGAGCTTGCACTTCCAAACGGATATTTCCACTTCTTGTAGTAATATTAACGATGTGGTTGTTTTCTTCATACGTCTTGCCTCATATCTTTGTTTATCCTGATTAGCTGCAAAATAAAGCAAAAGATTTACTAATTGAGCTTTGAATTTATTTTCGGTTTGTTCCCGAACTATACTTTCCATGCTGCATGGGCATATGTACTGATATGGTATGACAATTGTCAAATGGAAAATAAACAACATTTTTGAACAATATTTAAAATAGCAAAAATATATTTTTTTATTTATATTCTGCAAAATTCCAATGACAAATTTTCAAGATGCTTGAATTACAAACAAAACATTCTCATGTACGTACATTATTTTTACTGAAATTTGTGAAATTCGACTTTGGTGGAAATTTGAGACACACGGTTTCTTGCAGTACCTGTAGATTATGTATCTCGTGGACAACTAGATTACAGGTGAATGAAAAAGATCATTCAGATTCAATTTGCACGATGCAAAATAATCGTTCAACAAATAATACTGTACAATAAATCGTGAAACAAAGGTAGAGATGGAGCAAAACAGCAAAAAAGATGGAGCAAAACTATGTGGTTATCTTTATCTGTACAATAATCACGAATATGATTAATAACAACAACACGGTTTGAAGATGTTAAAAGAATAAGCAGTTCGCTTTTTATTCAGAAACTGTGATGACTATGGCAACAAATATAAATTAATACTAAGAATTACATATGGAAATGTACACTTAGCTATCACTCTTTAGGTTTAAAAAACATTCCTTTCTTTTTGTAATTTTTCACTAAGCGCTACATGACCTACGTAACATGTCACTGCAGTCCCTTCTTGATGTACTCCATGTGTATCATTACTACCCGTAGTTGTTTCCCTTGTTAGTAAACATTACGAAAACAAACACAGTCAACGAACAGGTGCATTCATGGGCCATAAAAAACACAAAACAAAGAGGTAACAAACTATTATTTTCCATATTTCAAAGTGTGCAAACACAGTCTTTGTACGATTTAGTATTACGCATCAACAAACAGTATGAGTATGAAAGTTATGATACAACGGGTTCGTCAAATATTGTCTTCCTTTTCCTTCTTAATTTGAACTAACGTAAGTGGTTGCGAAGATGTATTGGCGTTTGCGTCAATTAAATCCACTGTTACGGCTTCAGGACCGGGAATCAGAACAACATCGTTTTCAAATGGTTGGATATTATTGTTGTTTGAAACATTTGAAGTGCTAGTCGTCATCTTTGCTCTTCGAATCTTGGCCTTTTTTTTACTGTTTTTTAACGACCGTCCTGATTTGACATTCTCGACAGCTTCTTTCTTCTGCGACGGGCGATATTTCTCACCGATATATCCAGAACATTTTGTGGCTCCACATAGACAGACGCGCTTATTATTGCCCAAACTCTCCAGATTGTAATTGAACGTTAACTCTTCGCCCTGAAAGAACAGAAAGTTTATACAAACCATCATTATTTGTCATATTTTTGGGTTAACGTTTACTTACCGCACTAATGTCCGCAATGGCGAATAATCCTATTACCCGAGTTTCTCCAATCGTCCATTTTTGAGTTTCGCAATTTGGTTCGCACGAATGATTTATAAAGCGCGAAACGTTGCCTTTCGGACCTGCATCGATTGTCATTTCGTGTTCAACGTTGAGAAAGTAGTAGTTTTCCTCCTTTGCTGTCTGCATCATCATCACTCTGCGTTCGAACTCTGCACGATTTATCACTTCGCCAACATATTCGATTACGAATTGTCCACTTTTCAAATCCTCCAGTGCTACTAGACCGAAGCCTTTTCCTGCAAAGTAGCGAACTTCTAGAGTGGGATAAATACGCTTCGTAAACCGCTGATTGGAACAGCGTTCCTTTGCCGGGCATGTTTTGGAGCTGCACTCCATCAAGATTGCACGGTTTAGGCATGATGATGTTGCACCACAAGGATCATCATCATCCGGATGGCAGCGACACACAGAATCTTCCACACCATCCAGCTGCCGATTAAGTGATGGTGGTTTCAACGGTGGTACGTAGCGGTTGGCTTTTATTTTTATGTAGGCTGGTGCAACTTTCACTGTAGCGAGATTAGTGGAAGAGCCCGCAAGTTTTCGGGACTGCAGTATCTTAAAGATTTTACTCGCCTCTGCCATGGCAGCACGATATTTTTTATCCACCGATGATTTGCTAGTTGCCCCTCCAATACTTTCTGAGTCCTCGCGCTGATACAGATACATTCGTTTGCGGTTCAGCCAGGCCATATTATGACTTCCGAAAAATTTTACACATATATCCGACGTTTTCTGACGTAGTTGTAACACATTTTGCGGTACCTCGGACGGAGGCACCGTTAAAGCCGGCCACCAACGATAACTTCCAAACTTGGCGATAACAATCTCATTGTAAAGAGGCAGTCTACCAGATTCGCACTCTTCACAGAAGTATTTTCCGTCTGGCGGCGTGAACGGTAGGCATACCCGATGACAGGCGAATGGACATGTTTCGCAGCAGATCAAATCGCCCCCTTTACCACACATGAAACACCAATTCACGTTAAGCGGAATTTGCTCTAGAGTATGCTTCGGGCAGATAAGCTGTGTTGTGGTTAGCAGAACCGATCCAGCCGGAATGCATTCACCGGAAGGATGGTATGATGTCGGGCACTTAATGCAGTGTGCTAGTGCTAGTTTCCCCAAAGACGCTGTACCCCGCGGGTCACTAGATACACATGTGTGACATGCATGGTAAGGACAAACTATTGTACTAGCACTAACTGGACGGAGCTGTGGAAACAATCGCAGGCAGGAAAGATGATACTCTTGCGCGCATTTGCTAACCATGCAACGAAATTTGGGCTCTGCATTATTTTCAGTGGGTTCGTCTTTGCAAATAAAACATTTTCTCTGCAAAACTGTTGTTATTGAACATTCTATACAGCAGAAATTCTTCTGATCGACCTGTTCGTGCATTTTTACTACTTCTGCAGGATCGGTTGTCATGCACAGAATATGGAAATGTTGTGCGCACTTGCCGCATTTTGCAACATTATTCGGGTGGTTACAGATGTTACACACGAATCCTCTCGGTATACCTTTGGTAAGGATTTTTTTATCCATTTCAAATATAAATATTTCTTCTAGAGCTTTTGGTTCTTTTTTAATGGCAGGAAGCGCAAGCTTTCCTTTTACACCACTGTCGGGTTCTTTTATAGATTCAATACCCAACATTCCGTAAGTTTTACGCAATGCCTGCAATCGCTGCCTCCCTGCAGTACGCTCTGTTCCACGGTATGACGTTTTTTTGAGGTTGCATATGCTTCTCACGTGTAGTTGAAGGCTCTTTTCTATTTTAGCATCCGTGTGACCATCGAACATATAACAACGAATAAATTTCAGGATATCGTCATATTCGGTTGTATCTACGTTTTCCAAATCGCTCTCGGTCGGTGTCACTGCCAGTCCATTCGCGTTGTTTTCTCTTTCAGCCGCGTCTATCTCTCCGCTATCCATCGAATGCAGGAAACGGTCGATGCTGCTTTTGAATTCACCGGGCTGAGGCAAAGCATTAGCAAACTTCATCTTTTTGCTTGGATTTTTTTGCCCAGGGGAGGAAAAGTCATGTAGTATTTCATACGCAGGGCTTTCTGGAGATGAAGAACGGTCTCTTTTGGTCCACTGTTCGAGTGTTTTATGTGATTCCAGCTTTGCGGAGTGTACTAGCAAAGCTTCTTCTTCTACCAGCTTGTTTTTCCCCGCGTGCGCCATACGATGCCGTGATATTTTAAACCGTGCCGATTCCAGCTGAACTTCCGCGTCAAACTGTTTAAGACGCTCGTCCAATGGTAGTGCGATGTATTTTTCTGCTATACTGCAAGCGTTTTTCCACCTCTTTGGCATCTCCGACCTTAACAATTGCTTCACATGTTTTCCGTATTCCAAATTCTTTGCCTTGGTGCAATAAACGTCTACGCCTTCGAATGCTAGAATACAATGCTCCTTAATCCAGCCACGGCGGCCTCTGTCGCCAAAAAAACTTACATGAATTTCTAAAAACTTATCACCATGCAAACGAGTAATTTGATCGGTTTCAGGATCAACACGAACGATGCATGGCCAATGAATAGACTTTCTGGACTGTGCTCCCCAGTACACACTGCCCGCCGTGTACAGGAAATCAAGATCAATCGAGGACCCTTTGGCGCTATCTGCATCTGACGATCGTTTACGCTCAAACAAATTGTGTACGAAGCCATCAGCAGCTTTTACTTTATCCGTATCGCCGCACTCATCCATTCCAACAATTTTAATTTCCTCCATACTGAGCAAATTTGTATGCTCATTTCGCCTTGTAGGAAACATAATTGGTTCGTTGATCATTGGTAATGCAACTGCAGTTATCGACGGTGAGATATCATTAGGATCTGCTACATGTATTGCACCTGTGGAGTTAGGTGTATTCTCGAGTTGCTTATCAATTTGCCGGATATCAACAGTTTCCATTTTAGATTTATATTTCACTGGTGTGTTTCCCACATATCGCATTAAATCGACTGGAACGTAATCCGAATTGTCTTTCTGTTTCTGGTGACGTCCATATCGACTCACACGACGGTCCGTATCTATACTTATCTCAGTCATCTTTGGGCTCAAAGAACTTGTCAATTGTTTAAGAAGATAGCGGCTTGGGGTTCGTAATACACTATTGTTATTTTCAGCGGTAGATAGTTTCTGCGTTCGGTCCGATTGCTCATTCTCTTTTCCTGATTCACCCATATCGTCGGTGCTCAATGGTTTTTCCTTGATAATTTTTTGTCCTTCTGGGGTACGTTCTTGAGATTTGACGCGTTTTTGCGTCGTGGTAGGTGTAAGCAGATTGGTTTCATTGGATGTTGAAGCAGCTGTTGGCACACACAGAAAAAAAACATAAGACTTATTTAACGTATTGCAATCATGTGCTGAATTTAACTTAATTTATAAGCATATCTTACCTTGCGCTGTTTCCTTCTTTTGTTTTTCTGCAGACTGCTGAGCGTAATGATCGACGGAGTCATTAACCGAGTCTGTTGGCACCAAACGTTCCACACTGTTTTTCGGCGCTGCTACATTTTTCGTGTTTTTTCGTATTGACATATTTCGAATGGATCTTTTGTTGGCATTGATAGCCTTTAACTTTATCTCTGGGGCAATTCTGTGAACAAATGAGTTAAAAATAATAACACTTTAAAATATCAACTCCTTTTGCATATATGCCTCTCCCGGCTTCACAGACATGTTTTCCCACACAATTGATTCTTTGCTTTGTGGAGGTGAAGTTTGGGATCAAATGGCAACTTGCGACTTGTACGTATCCCGCTTTTTCACACAGCCATCCAATGACAACCATATTAAATTTTCTATATGTATTTACATTATATTACGGAAACATGTCTTAACATAAACAAGCATTCTAGCAACGAAAAAAAGACCCGCCAAAAACTGACCCACATTTAGTTGAACTATCATGTTTGACAGATTTTTCTTGCATGGACAAAGACGCACATCTGAATGCTTGTTGGCATAAAAATATAACACCTAACAAAGTTCTCGACATTTGCAACAACACATTTTCATACTTACGCCTCTCGAGATCGGATTTTTCGCGGCATATTTAATGCGATGCTTTATTTGTGCAACAAGTGGCGGTATTTCACCAAGCGAAGGAGACAGCAGCTTTTCCCACCAATTCCTTGCGTCAATTCAGCACAACGTCCCGCTAAAATATCGGCAAACTATTAAACTGTGTTTAACAAACAGGAACACTGCAAACACATACTAGAACAGCACGAAAAAATAAAGATGCGCTAAATCAACTAGCTTTAAATAAACATTTTATAAAAACAATACACAATACAGAAATCTCAAGTACGCTTTGTGGCGCGTGTGACGCTCGATGTTTTCCACTGCTTGGCGTTTGGACGCTTTTTGACAACCGGTTGAGTGAAAGTAGCTCGATGAAGATTGCACGCTTTTGACACTTGCATTCCATGCAAACTTAAAAAAACATAAAAGATTGCATGCGAAATACGAAATATCCGTTGAGTCGGCACAAAATGAAAAGGTTGTCTGTGTTATCAGAATATGTGCTCTGTGCTTTATACAACACAAACACTATCATCAGGACAAGAATATTCGATATCCGATTTTCAAATTTCGTTAAGATTGAATAAACAATATGATGATAAAATATTGGCTGCTATAGTTGATATTTAATTTTGGTTTGTGACTGCTTCTAATAATAAAAAAAGATTGAGTTAATAATTAAAGCCAAATGACTAATCAATATTTATTAGTTCAACGGATGACTTGCTTTAATTAGGACGAACTAAATGGTGTTGTAGCTCGATGTTATTTAAAACATAATAATCGTTAAATCGGAACGATCAACATCTATAGTTGTGGGTGGTGGTTCTTTGTTGATGATATATCTACGCCAGAGTAGAAGCCCAATGTTGAGTCCGTGCAGCAAGATGGGTAAAAATAAAATCCAATAGCTTACTGCTAGCGAAGCTAAACCAGAAGAAGTGTAAGGAATTTGTATTGTTAACGTATCTGTAATCGCGATATTATATGTTAGAGTACTGGCAAATAATGCACCCCACATTATCATGCAAAGCGCGGTGGCTCCGATGGCCGCTCCATTCCAGATGTACAAGCCAAACACGCTAAACACAGGTTCAACCGGATTAAAGAGCACATTAATAATTGAGAAACTGGCTGAAACAGCCGAAAAGCTTGTGGCGATTCCGATAAACACCACCGTTGAAACCCAAAGCCCAGTGTTGATAAAATTACTGCGATCGAACGTTACTGAAGATTGACGATTCAGTGGTAAAGTGTTTGTACTGGGCGCATCTATCAAAGAAAGCACCTTCGGTGAACGAATAGGACAATCTGCTGGACGCAGTCCTTTTAAAAGCTTTAACACTTCATCGGTACGTCCCTCCTCATCTTGTTGGCAACTGAACGCACATACATATTCATGATAAAGACACGTAACTGTAACCCAACGAAAACAAACAAATATTAGTTATAACTAAGTAAAAATGTTATAATTAATTTAAAGCATATTCTTTCTTACTTGTGAGGTCATAATACCGTGAGTTGGGAAGAAAATTTTGAGTCAGAGAACCAGAAAATAACCCGTAGTTTATTTGGCTGTTCTTAGATGCATTGCTTTCGTACGCTTCCGATGTAATCTGAAACGATAAGAAAATGAAGTATGAAGCAAGCTTCGCTCTCCATATGAAATTCTACAGTGCTTCGTGTACCCAATATGGTGTACAAAGTGAGACAATTTGTACTGCTAACGAAACACATGATATAATAAATGTAGCAAAGAGTAAATTCCATTTTGTTTTAGCCATTTTCGGAGCCCGAATTTCAATAAATGTGTTTTTCAATCAACCGTTGTTTCCTGTTTGCATATTCGTCACTTGAATGAGCACTTAGGACTTCCGTTAACGATGGTTCTTCATCTATGGTATCGGGCACACTGAGTCATATATTGTAACAAAACATTAGCATTACCTGTTGAATGTGTGCACGCCTATAACAATCAGATAACAGTTTAATTGGCTATCGAGGGCTGATAACAGGGCTTGGTGTGATTATGACTACAAGGAAGCATCCTGATACGAAATATCTTCATGAATGTACGTAAGTTTTCCATTGTACAGTCTATTATTTTAGAATACAATAGGCTGCAATTAAATTTTATCGTATTTCATTCAAACACTTTGGTAGTGCTATTGAATGTAATGGATAATTGAAAGTATTGCTTTAAGTTAAGGGAGAATTTTTATTGGAATGAAACCCTGCAAATTACCAAGTGCCCACCAATTACCAAGTTATCACCAATATAATAGTTGTTATTGTAGATATATGAATAGAAAATACGAGATTTTTGTATTGATTTATTAAAAAATAAAATGCTCAGACATTGTTGCAAATGACAATTGATGTTGGAATGTTTTTGAAGAATCGAATCTTTGATTATAGAATATGTCGCCCAGCTGTCAATGATAATCCTTGCAATGTGACATTTCTGATGTAAGCGAAAGAACGAAAGAACAATCGAGCAAAGCAGGGAAAACAAAAGAATTTCGATAAAACGTGAATAAAATAACGAACCCAATAGCCCTTCCTTTATACACGATACAGGTAAGCTAGTGCTGCTTTGAATAGTTATCGGAAATAGATGATCTCGTTGAAGACATTGATCAAAATCACTGAATATACCACAGAGGTGTGCGTTCCATGAGGTGTCGATTTGCGTAATAGATTCATGGGTGGAATGAAAAAGAAGTGTCTAATCTGCGATAGTTCGATGAATGTGTTATTTATATGAATATAAAACATGCTTTTCTTTCGTAGCGAATAGATAATTAAGAAAACACATCTAAACCCACGATGGAAGAGTACGCACGTGAACCATGCCCCTACCGCATAGTGGACGATTGCGGTGGAGCGTTCGCGATGGGTTGTATCGGAGGTGGCGTGTTTCAAGCAATAAAAGGATTTCGCAACGCTCCGTCAGGATTCAATAGGCGGTTGGTGAGTGTCGTTCAGTAAAGTTGAAATATTGAAAAGGAATATCAAATAACGCTCTTTCTGGTATATTTCAGCTGGGAAGTTTGACAGCCATCAAGAGCCGGTCACCAATTATAGCTGGAAATTTTGCTGTATGGGGTGGAATGTTTAGTACTATCGATTGCACATTGGTACATTTTCGCAAGAAGGAAGATCCATGGAATTCTATCATTAGTGGCGCTGCCACCGGTGGAATTTTGGCAGCTAGAAATGGTGTTCCTGCTATGATCGGCAGTGCCGTGATAGGTGGCGTGTTATTAGCTTTGATCGAGGGTGTGGGTATCATGTTTACGCGTATATCTGCTGAACAGTTCCGGAATCCCACTCCTCCAACCGACGACCCGTCGGTTCTGGGTGACCCAAATCAACAACAATTGCCTTCAGCTGCACCGTCTACATTTGCGTTTGGCCAGTCTGGTCAAAATTATCAATAATGAAAGTGTGAAGAATCGTTATGGATAGGTGTGAGTGAAATCAGCGAATAAGCTCTCCGTTTTTTGTCATTAGGATTTTAGCGAATCGTAAATCCGATGGGTTGTTAATTTGGGGTAAGTGTACATTAAACCATACGTTTAGAGGTTTGTCTGAAAGTAAAAGCAAGGTTCAACAAGTCCCAAGACGAAAGATTATCCGTCGATTGATTAGATGCAATTGGAGTTAAGCTGCTAGATCGATCAACTGATAAAATAGAGAGAAGGGTATGCTGGATACGCGTTTGTCATGACTTCCCGCTAAAGTTTCGGTGTGTGTAACACTCACCAGCATTGATCTGGTAATATTTCATATTCGTTACTTACTTGTCTTCTAGTGATTATATTATTTGAAGACACGAAGCGAAATGAAAAATTACTCGAGCTCCAATTCATGTTCTCATGTTGATGTACAAGGGAGTTTTGAATAGAACTTGTTCTATTGTAATAGATGGTACAAGTAAACACAAGTAAAAGCTAAGCAAATGATTATTTCGTGTAAATAGAAATCAAATTTCAAATATACGCAAACTAAGAATGAGTTATGTTGTAGAACCAATGCCATTGAAAGAATAGTTAGACACCAACAGGTTAGACATGGACGTCTCATCCCTTCTATGCTCGTCATAAAATCGAGTTATGGTCGGAAAGGTTCTTTTTTTGCTGTTTCTGATACCAGGCACCAATATCGTCGTCTTCCCAACAATTCTCGAAATCGTGTCTACGCTAGGCTTGGGTAATTCTATTCTTTTCAATGAACGCGAATGAACAGTTCTTTAATTTAAATGAAAATTAAGTGAATCGCGATTCCTTTGTTCTTTCTCAATGTTAGTAAGTAAAATTAAAAAAGTTTTTGTTTATGAGGTTTTTGTTCGTTATTTCATTGACTGTTTTGCAATCCATTATTTGTATTTATATACCGTTCTTCGTTTCCAAGTGCAGGTCGATCATTAACGACACGGAAACTATACCACCAAGACTCATCTAAAGTGCTTATGTTAAACGCATTTATTTCCAATTTCATCAGAGATACCGTTCGACAGGAATGTTAGATATGAATCGTACGTTCATTTTTAGTGAAGGTAGTCGGCTCACTCGTTACGAAGAGTTAAATGAACCATACAGTTCCGATTCGATTTTCGCATCCCTATGCTACATATCACTTTTCTTTATGACGCACGACTCGTTTTTGTGTAAATGAGTGTAATTTGTGATCAGTAAAAAACGTCTTTAAAATCAAACCATTAAAACTGAAAGAAATATGTGTTGTAGTCCTGATATGGTTATGAACATGTTTTGAAACTGTGCAAAAACATCGCTAACGAAACGCATTTATTTTTTGTCCTTTACTATTTTGGAGCATAAACGTGTGAACATACCATGTATTGATGCCTAAAACTAATTAAAGATTGATATGCCAGTATAATAGACCGTCTTGCGTTTAGAACCAGGGGCGAAAATATATAGTTAAGGTACACTACAGTAACAACTAGAAGAAGTAACATACGTCGATCGAGCGAACCCCACGGAATTAAATCCTTCACTCGGATGATTCATCGTCGAACCCCGCTATCAACAGGAAGCAGCATTCGGCAATCACCGATAGAATAGCAAACTACGGAAGCTGCTTTTTGAGATGGATGATTCATCGCTGAACTTGGAACAATTTTCGGATCAACGCACCCCAGACAGGATCCTCGGGTTACACCCACAGAATAGCACGACCTATCATGCTCCCCTAACATATCTTAGCGAAACCAGGAATTAGGCTACAGAAATAGGGCCCCGACTGAGACTATTGCGCTAGTTTTATACTTCGTCAAACCTCAATCCTTCGGTGTATAAAGTTAGGCCTGTGCGTCAAGTTCATTATAAGAATAAAAATATTTTTATGTTATTTTGAGTACAGTCAACGTATTTATATACCTGTCAGAATTGAGAGAGATACTGGACAAAGATACAATAAAGCCTCTTACCTTATTTGATATCTTATATTATTTACTGCTTACTACTTATGCGTTGCATATATATAAAGCTCCTTCTCAATGCGTAACTGTTAAATCATAAATCTGTGCAGCTAATCATATCATTGATGTTAGCTTCTGCATTTTCAAGCCTGCCTAATTTTGTTTTAGGATGTCAGCCATCATTTCTTCCGAAGGACAATTTGCAACTAAGTTCAACTTTCTTTTGAAAAATGGCATCTCGTAGAAATATGCTTCGTTCTATTACGTAGCTATTCTCCTTTCAATTTCAGGCAGCCCTGATTATCTTCATACACGAATAGCTCGTGTCTGACATTGAATTCAGTTTGAAATTGCAAATCATTTCCAGACAAGTCATTGAAAAATTAGAATTGAAATTGAAAAAAAATTATTATTTTTAGAGAGACCAATCGAAAATACGTGTACTGAAATTTCAAGCACATATTATTTTTTCCATAGGTAGTGGAGGTTTTTGCAAGAACGTTTTAAGCGACAGTATAGACAATGCGATACATGGGAACTGTCCGTATGGATTAGACCAGGGACCGGCACACTTTTCTCGTAAAGGGCCAGTTGGCAAATCCAAGCCCTAATAATAATAATAATAATAATAATAATAATAATAAATTTCTTCCTTATTCAATATTTAATATTGATATTTTATTATTATTTTCATTAGAAGGTTCTGTTTGCGTAAAAAATCTCAATAGTGTCAAATGAGATTGTGGTGAAAATATATCTATCTACCAGCTTCAAGAACAGAGGCGAAGGCGTATTGTAATCGACAAACTGACGATAGATGACGAACGAACTCTGAAAATGGCTGTTCTCGTGGATAGTATTACATATCAGCGAGCAGTACATAATCTCGTCAGTCCCGAAGTGTAGCAACAAGCGTTCTTCTTCTCACATTCTGGTACATGGCATCGTATTCTATCCTTTTCCTATTCAATGGTCTGTTCGCTAGGGCGATCCTTTATCCATGCACCTCTCCATCCTATACCTTCACAAGATCACAAGAGAGCGTATGCGATGGCCGGGATGACCTAGCCGTTACATATGCTGACGACATCTCTGTGGTATGGTGGTGACAAGTGATCCTCTCCACAAACAATTGAGCAAGTGAGGGCGATGTTGTATTTGTTGATTCGGTAAACCGAAAATTACCCCATGTAGAGCTGCTGCACTAAATGAACCGCACTGCCACACCTTGCACATTTTGTGCAAACGTAGCCACTGTGGATCACAAATTCGCACAATGCGAAAGAGTAAGATCTGCCTGGGACCTGCTGATTAATATGTTCTCCACCAAAGCCCCAGAATGTAAGGTATCCTTCAGCGCTCTTCGTTTTAGTGACTTTAGCGAAGTAAATTCCAGAGAACGAACAGACGTGTTGCGTCTGTTTTCAAACTACATCATCCACATCGCTGGGAACAACGATGCTGTGATTGATTTGTATGTACTAAAATAAAGCTTTTCTTTGTTAATTTTATAAGTTGCGTTTTTTCGTTCATATTTGTTATAAAATGTTACGAATCGCAATGATGACACACAATGCGTAAAACATACAAAAATCGGTTATTATCGAGACGTGTAGAACTGTGAAGAGTTTTCTGAATTACCATTATTATTAACAAATGTAGTAATGACATAGGCCAGTCATAGCATCAGACCTGACATTGTATCGAACCCCATTCGGACTACCCCTATGCGCATAATTACTTATTCTACACTTCTACGCAGGATTACTTATTCTAGGGTATACTAAGTAACAGCCCCGCATACGTAAGATTTATAATCTTGCTATGGATGGGTACACTCAGTCACAGTAAAAGTCAATGCAAATAATTGCTTTAGTAGGCCTTGACCCTACAAGGGTTATTGTATTGGATATCTCGGTGATCTAATTGGTAACAGCGTAAAGCTGTCATACGATCAGACCCGACGTTGTTTCAAATTTTATTCGGACAGCTACCACCTCCCCTGCCATACGCAGGATTGATTATCCTACTAAGACACTAGGACACAGGCCCATGTACGCAGGATTAACAAATTTTGCTATGAATGGATACACTCAGTCATAGAAAAAGCCAAAGTACATTAGTGATTAGCAGGATTGTTGAACCAACGTGAGGGGGGATAATGGAGGAGCCGATACAATGACGAGCTATACGAGCTGTACATAGATCTCATTGTAAAGTGCTCCCGTAAAGTCTACCTACGCCGTCCTAGGAGTTCTCGTGTGAAGTCCTCGTTAGATCCTCCTAACTCAACCCGTGAAGTCCTCTTATGCCGTCCACATGGACAGAGGAGGCGTGGTAGGCCCAAGTTGAGGTGGGAAGATGGCGTAGAGGCGTCCGGTATCAAGGGCGGGATAATAGATTGGCAGACGTATGCGCGAGACCATGAGCGGCTTCGGATTTGGTTGCAGCAAGCCAAGACCGCAAGCGCCTGATAAATAAGTAAGTATATTAGTGCAGTGGTAGGCCTAGACTCTACAGGGGGTTTTGTGCCACCCTAGAAGATTCATAAGATTAACAAACACAAATTCATAATACGTGAATATTATCGTGCGAGTTATGTTGCCGGCATACACAGAGCAGTGTATTGCGATAGTCGAAAAAAGTACGAATAACATACTAATAACATACACTTCTAACTGCGCTCGAGACCGAAGCGATCTGGCTGGTGCATACAGGACCACCGTCGAAACGAGCGCTTTTTTATTTATTTATTTATTTTTATAGAGACTTTGGCCGTCAGGCTAACATTCGCCTCTTGAAAGGAGCACTGGACAATCTTTGGTACAGTTGAGGAGTCCGGCGACAAAGGTATGCCTGGCGTGTTTAATGCGGTCGCCGAGAGCTGGTAACCCGAGATTCCAGCAACTGGCCTTCTAATCCAGCTGACGAAACCAACGAACGGAGGGCGAACTGCGTTGCTCTGAGTTTAATGGACTCGCGACGCGCCAAGGCTTGATTTGAGAGTAGCCACCACACTCTACATGCGTACTTGTTCAGTAATGGAACTAACGAGCAGAACAGCGTTTTGGTACAGAGGGCCTCCGCACGAAATTTTCGTGTCATATTTGCGACCAGTTCTATAAGATGACAGCACCTTGCAACAACGTGTTCAATCAAATAAATTCCCCTAGATTTTTGACGCACTTTGAGTTTTTCTTTCAAGGATTCTTGTTGATTGCTCTCTGACCAATGCAACCGATGTTTGGTCAAGATCTGCCCGAGCCTTATAGAAGAATAAGCATATGGAACCTTCTGTAACTTTGTGACTACAACAGGCTCCAAAGATTGACATGGTCTAGACGTAGATCGATTCCCAAGTCGAACCACCATGCTCATACAAGGATATGTTCATTAATTTTATAGTACTCTATTCAGTAGGGGCTCGGGAGTGGCCTGTTATGCAGTCTGACTGTTATACAGTTAAAATATTTAATTAAAATATTGAAAATAATTATGCCTTTCAACCAAAACGGAGCTTCGGATGTAGTTGTAGCATCATGGGTATGGGTTAAAACATAAAAAAAAATTTAGCACTAATGTTTTCTTTCGGAAGTGAAGAGATAAACACAATGTTGTTCAAATTTGAAACATGATTTTTACATTTATATAGTGATTCTATGTTTCCTGCTTACTGTCTAGAATGTGTATATACAAAGTTGAGTGGTTTTGTGATGATTCAGTATGAATTAACGGTATCCGTATTATGCACGGGAAATATAGTTACTTTAAATACCACATACAAGAACAACTACATAACACACTTTGTCAGGCCCCTCCTAGATGGTTACCAACGCATTTTGCAAGTAAAATGAATATCTATCACCAAACCAGCCACTGTTGAACATTGCCAAATTCCCAGCCCTAGCGCAGCCAGAAGTAAAGTTTGGCAATATCCACCCACTGGTGATAAGATCGTCATTTGAACGCTCATACTATCGTTTTTCCAGTTATTCACGATCTGAAGGAAGTATAAAGCGATGCGAAGGGTAGTGGAACAAGCGATAAAATTCAACGATAGACCCCGATTATGGGCTTACACCTAATCCAAGGGAATAAAAGTATACACTTCGCGTTGTGTGTGACGTAGTACACTACTTGATAATGTAAGCTTGTATCCCGTATGCAGCCATGTACGTCGCTCAATCAATAAGTAGTATAATCGTATCTTATTCGGACACTACTCATCATTTACAAAATGTTTTTTACTGAACTTTTGTAATTTTCCTCTAAACCCAGACAGTGGTAACATTTTGACTGAATGCAGTTTGGTATTACGGTAGTTCACCATGATTCGTTCAATTTATGAAGGATCGCAATTCCATTTGCAAACACATTGATAATGCATGTGTTTTGCTGGATTTAGTTTTTATTGCTATCAGCGAATAGCTTCCGGTTAAACCGTGTGCTTGCAAGAGCTGCGTCATTGTCGGACAGCGTTGCGGCAGCTGCTGCGGCGGCGTTAAGAAGCAACACTTGACTCACGTCATCATCATTTGATAAAATTCGGGCAATATTCGCATTATCCTCAAAACTATCGTCTGAACCAGCATATCGTCGATGTGTTAAAGTGGATTGAAGTTTTTTCTTGTGGCGATAATCTTTACCGTGCAGACTGGAGGAAGCTACTGGTGTTATTAGCCGGTCATCCATAGGAAGTAGATCCTGTTCAGTTGAGGTTTGAGTTTTCGAACTGAGATATAAAAATAGTAATATTAGTTATGTAGCATCTGTACTTGAAATAAAGATAAAAGCAAGTAATTTGTTGTTTGTATAATTTATGTTTTAAACAACACGGACCTGGCCGTTCCTTCTGAATAGTTGGTCGGTCAAAAAAAAAGGTATGTTTCATAAAAAAAATTGGTGTCGTGTCAAACAATCGTCAATGATAGGGCTAGCTAAAGCTGAACAAACGAATGGCAACAAAAAACATTGCATGTTTACTTATTTGAATGATTTTTTCTGGTAATAATGTAACGTAACGTTTAGGTATTTTATAAATACTTTGAATTGAAAATTAATGTTTGCTTAAAATAATTTAAATAAATTAAACAATTCATAAACTCAAAAAAAAACAAGACGAAAACAGTACTTAGCGTTATATGTGCGAAGGACCAACGTCAATGCTATTTCATACTACAATTTTAACTCCTGAAACACGGGTTTAGTTACTTGATACATACTCGTTGCTGGTTTCAACCAATCTTCCATCCGCAGTGTTGGTCGAATCCGATCCAAATCTCGAGGATTCTAATGCAGATGAGCTTAAACCGTCACCGTAAACATAGGTAGTCGATGCCATAGCTGCTGGATACATTAGCTTGCTAAAGGGAGAGTATGCATTCTGGGCGATTGGAAAAATGCGTTTAAACACCACATTATGAAATGGATGTGCTTGGCATGTTTGCATGCGGTTGGCGTCGAGCGTACCTTTTCCGGCAAAACTCTTACCAAGGCCCAACGTTCCGCGCCAGTTAAAGCAGCTGGCAGTGGGTTAGATTGGTCCAGCAGCGGCTGTGGTTGAAATTGTACCACTCCTGGTCTATCGCTAGAAGCCGTACGTCCCGGCGGGCCTGCCCGTTTGCCATGTGCTATAAGAAACGTTCATAAGAGCGTGTTCAACGGTACTCGCTAGCGCCATCATTTTGCGCCATCAAACACTTACCTCCCCAGCATGAGTGACCATAGCTCAGACAGGACCCTGCAGGATGCAGAACGTATTGAGAGGATGTAGGAAAAGAGGAAACATTGGTTAATTGGATTCTTTTTTTTTCCATAGAAACAATGTTAAAAAATATTGATGAATATGTGAAACTCCACACGTGGTGAAGGAATCCCATTGAGTTTACAGTCACGCATATAAGAAAATCCCAAATCAAATTGTAGACTGCCAGGGGGGAAATAAATATTAGTATTTCTTATGAATGACCCAACATAATGTTTGGTTTTATTTCACATTGCTGTAAAAATATTAACTATCAGGAATTGTTAGAGAGCTAAAAATTTAATAAAAACTGCCAATCAAAATGAAGTTTTAAGTATAACTTATCCTGTTTGTTGAGCTATAATAAAACAATAATTGAAACAATGATATAAGCAAATGATCGAGAACTTGAAAATATAATCTTGTTCAAAACTTTTTTTTGTGCTTCACATGAAGCTCAGGCCTGTCTCCAGCATGCTTTTATCTTCTAAATTTTTGTCTTTTGAACAACCATTGACGATGAAGCTCAAATAAAGGTTCATTAGAGATTATAAAGAGTCTGACATGCAAATACATAACACAAAAAGAGAAATCGATGCCGTATCATCATAACAAGAAAAGACAGTTACATCCGTATTTCATAGGAAGATGTTATGTGATGGCGAAGTGAAAGGCAACAGTATAATAGATCGAATGAAATATTCCTTTTAATCAAACTGATACGCATATTTGCCTTCATCCACCAGTTTGGTGTTTGCGTCGACCTTTCAAATGAGTAAATGTAACCTCTAATTGTTGTCCGTAGTTTCTTTGTAAAGATGACGCACATGTGTCCAAGCTGTCACGTATAATGGACAGGTGATTGGAAAACCCATCACCAATTAACAAACAAGGCAAATCGTTTTGGTGCGGTGTTACGAACTATGAGGTTTGCTTGAGCTAGTATCAGCTTTCACAGAGAAATGGGGTGGTGTAAAATACAGAACAAATAGAAGGACATCGCAAGCAGCGAAAAGTCAAAGTTGAAAGTTCTGCAGATACTGAATGTATTAAATACGTGTTACGGCAAAAATGTATGTTTACTTGTTACTTGTTGAACTATTTTGTGTATCCTCTGGAAATGGCGAACACGATATCTTGAAGTTTAAAGTCATGAGCCACAGCAAATGACGTCTTTAAACTGTTTTCCTTTTTTCGTAAATAATACGGTCTGGTTTTGATTTTTGATGAAACACAATAGGCATTTACTTAAAATGGAAACAAATACTAAAGTGCTCTTTTTTATTAGCTAACAGATGTTTGATTTCGATCCCTACACCTTTGAAGAAAAAAAGGCCATTTTTCAAATATTATTTATTCATACATGTTTGAAAACAAACATTGCTTAAGGCGACAGACGTGCTGACTCTCAGTTCAATATTAAAAGTGTAGGGTAGATAGATAAATGCTTGGTTCATACGTAAAGTTGTTTGTATTTGTATTCATAGATTAACCAGATACAGAAGCGGATGGTCTTTTTCGGTGCGCGGTGGGGTAGCTTATTTTAAGTTGTGAAATGTATTTAGTGTTGTTTGACGTACACATGTTTTTTTTCTCTTCCTGATATTTTGGTATTCTTTGAGCTTTTTATAGGGTAGTTGAGGGCAGAGGAAAAAATCCGAAGAAGATGTTTAAGCTGCAGGTAAAGTTTTGAATGAAATTCTTAAATTTTTAGGATAATGCTTCTGTATAATCGTGACGTCATCAACCGACAAAATCATCCATACAAGGGATTCCAAATGCAACAGCGAATAACATGGATGACGCAACGGTTTGGACGCAACAAAAATGTGTTTTTTTTTCGAACCGGGTTTCTAGCAAAGCTATGCAAAATGAAAAAAAATATGCCTTTGAGCGATTGTTTTACGGAGGCTTTGGCACTTTGTGTGCTTGATGCAATGTCAACGATGCGCGACTTATCATCACAGCCCTGCAGCTTGGATCTTCATCTTTGCGGGGGTGAAGTGAGTTGTAACAAAAGGGTTACAGGAAAATGGAATTCTTTCACGTTAGAAAGACTGGTCGGTTAATCAAAGAGCATATTTGTTTTGTTGGGAAACGAAAAAAAAAAAACGAATCGTACTAGTTGATGAGGACTGTGAAAATGCGGAAACAAATGAAAAAAAAACCGTTGCAGCTATTTCCCAACGATACGTTCAGGTACACTTGCGTCTGCCAACGCAGACAGCCAGACGCGTATTGTTGAAATAAATTCGCATAATTCCGGCAATGTTGTACACATCGTTCGGGTTTTGGGTTGCAAAAGTTCTGAAAACGTATATGTGCGTTTTTGTTAACGGTATAACAGGTGACGATAAGCTTCTGGTTTGCATGATTAAGAATTTTTGTTATTCTCGAAATACGTATATTTTTGTGTTCCGAACAAAGTGGTTTTTAATTATTCATTTTTTACAGCAAATTTTAGGAATATTTTTAACGCATCTACCACACGAGTACAGCTGTGACAGAAAAAGGATTTGTAAAACAATATGCATTAAGTGTAATAACTAGCAAACTGTTGGACAGATAACGATTTTTGTATAATGTAACTGTATCAAGCTTAAGCTACATTATTTAAAAAGAGAGCTACAAATAACTCAATAATAATAATTATAAAAAAAGGTTCGAATATACATAATGTTTGGGGTGGCAAAGGGATAAAATTCATCTTTTTTACCCAGCAGAGTTAGTCAGATCGTATTACTGGAACTGCATCTTTATTTATCATAAATTTATGTTTATCTATATTCAACGATGTTTCCATTGCAGGTTTAATTCAAGTATGGAACTAACCCCAGCCATGAACCGGACGTCTGACTATTCTTATAAAGGTGAACCGATTAACATAAAGCCTATTTCGCTTTGATCAACGAAGAATACTCAGTATGAAAAGAAAAAAAAGTATTTCATTTTATAATTTAGAAATAAATTATTTAACAATCAAAGTTGTCACAATAATAATTGATTGAGTAATTGACGGCCTGGCTACGAAAAAAAAAAATCATACGTGTGTATGATAAGTGCTTTCAAATTTATGTGCTGTTGCATTTTTGTGCTACTTTCTTCTGTACACAATGGGTTTTCATTTAATTTTCTGTTATTTCCTTAACGTGCCGTTTGAGGCGAAAGCAATATTTGTTTTGTGTGGTTAGATTTACAAGAAGAAATGCAACTCAACTTATTGCTGTGTTAAGTTGCAAGTAGTTGTTACCTTATGAATGATTTATATTCATAACTTTTATCGCGTTTTACGCATTTACGGATGTGACTAACCTTGTTTATTGAAATGATTCATATGAAAGTCATCCTAACTGGGGAATGGGCTATCCTATCTATTCATATTACTAGATATCCTGTTTAGGATAGCAATTATCAAAATTACATCACTCACCAAACTATTGCTGGTAAAATAGAACACTCTATTTTCTACATAGTCGATTGTGATTTCATTTTAGAATGATAAAATAATATGGTGCTTTTTGTGCAATAATGTGACAAGAATTTAGTATCGGTTGCAAATTGCTAAATAATGTAATGCAATATCTTTTTATGATACGGGTGTTTATGCAAACAACGGTTTCACAAATCGGACAATCTGTGCAAAAGCACAATCAGTAACTTCCTTGTTAAATTAGTATACTATATGTTCATTAATAAAGATGTACCAGATAAGTGAAATAAAAACATGTTATTTCAATACAATAACATGTGCAATGCCGTAAATACATTACCTTTCACTTGGTTCGAAAACACACATAAAAGTATTATAACTGTTGTGGAAATTCGTAACTGGTTGGCCATGGTACTTTTAACCGTTATAGCAGATAGTTTAATAACGCAGGCAAGCGTATTATCAGCCAAAAACGTTATGCTAGACTTTAAAATTGTCACTGAATTAAATTAGCGAAGGCTTTCATCAATGCTATTTTTTCGTCACTTTGATGGTCATGTAATGCTTAAAATAAAACAAACAATTCACTATCCACTTCAGCTATGTAATAATTTCCGAACTTCAAAGAAGAAAACAATAATAAATGATAGCCGTATGAAGCGGTTTACACATCCACGGGCGAAGGGTTAATGGTGAAACTGTCACTGGTAAAAACAAGTTATCGTGGTAAAGTACCGGGAGCTACTGCGAGCTTCTCGCAACGTCAACCTTGGTATATATAGGAACAACCGAAAATTTACAACCCTATCGACCCACCGTATGATCCATCCCGTTTTTCTCATTGATAACAAGGTACACGCGGTTTTCAAAGTCTACAACATGCGCAGATGTTGCATCCAAAAGAGAAGCTCAGGAGCCTTATTTCACTTAGTAGCGAGGTAAAGGATGGAACCTGAAGCAAAAATAAGTTATTTCTGTGTTTGTATTACTTTGGGAATGGATGGTCGGGTTTTTTAAAGTACATCTTTTTTATTATTTCGGTTTTGACATTACGTATCCGAGTTCATGGTGTGTTATCAGTATGTAGAAAAAGTTATTTCTTACAAATTGCTCAACTCAAGTTTTGCACTTATGTTTAAGTGTATTTTTAATATTAAGAATTGTTTTGCTACATTAACTAAACAGCATATTTGCTGTTTGCAAGATTAACCAGTTAACAGCTGGTACGTACGACTATATGAAATATTGCACGATCAGTTTAGATCATAAATTTTGTTGCTAGCATACAACTATGAGCGAAAAACAGCGTACCGGGAGCGTTCAAGGTGCAATAACTTACGTTTTTGCCTTGATAAGGGGTTCATTGAGATATGTGTTTGGACACTAACGAGATTGTAGGTCATGGCACGGTAAGAACTGAATTTTAACGTTCTAAACCACGGTGTTCGCTATGATTAAAATACATTTGAAGCATTGAATATAAAAAAATAATCGTAAGTGATAGCAAATATGTGTTACAGAAAATGGCTCTTTAGTTGAAAGAATTTAGTTTTTAGACCCATTTAAAATTGGTTAGAGGTATGAACAAAACGATTTTTTTATTTTGTCATAATGTAAAAAGGGATGAATTAACAGGTGAAATGTGTGCCACGTGATTACCGGTAACGAATAGAAACGGTAACGTGTCTTTGCAGCTTTCAGCTTATGCCTTTTAAAAGAATGCTTGCACTTGTGAGCACACTTAGAAAATTTCAATACAAAGAAAACACCTGCGTCGTGGTAATAGTGGTAGTAGTAGCTATCGTCGTTAATTTCGCATGTTAATGTTTGTGTGTCGTTCATTTTGTAGTTGATAATAATCCTGACTCTTTGATATAATCGATGAATGTTAATGTGCAATTTGATTAAATGTATGTAGTGTTTATCCAACAATAAAAAACCGAAAAACCAAAACAAATTAAAATATATTTATTTAAATTTTTGTACTATCGTCAATGTGAGCTACTGCTGAGAGCTTAATAAAAAAATAAATTTAATCGTGCATTTGTAAATTATCGCAATTCACGGTGAAGACGTAAATTAATAGAAATACTATGCAAACTATTGAACCATATTGAATGTTGTTGAAATGAGCAACACAGCATTGATGAGCAAAGAGAAAACGTGTGTAACGCTTAGGATCTATCAGTCATGTGCAATGGACATGCTTTATCCGATACTGAGGAATGAAAACACGGATGTTGATGCTGCGTGGGGTTTAATTTTATTGCCAAATGGTGTTGATGGGCCTGATTTAAACGCTATTCGAATTCACTTTACGTGTGTTGCGCAAATATTTGGTTTGCCTAGGAAAGTACCGTCGATGAGGAAATTGTACTTAGAAGTGTCCATTCTTTTCACTTTATTTTATAGCTGTTTTGTAGCCTATTTAATGACGACGTGCAATAGCCAAGAGAGTGTTTGCCCGAACGTCATTATGTACAAACTTGTATTAGGCGGATTGGTAACGTAAAGTTAAAGTTATTATCATGTACAGCAGTGACCTTAGTGTGGACGTGTTTCTAAAGGTTTAAACATAATGTCAAAACATAATCCAAGGTTAATTTCATTTTGCATTGGCTTATGCACAAATGCCGTCAGTCTGTCTAGTGTAGTGATAGGAATATTTTTACAAATTTTCCATTTCGGGAAAACACCTATAAGTATTTATCCGTTAAAAAGTGGGTTAACCCGAACAAATACAAAATAAGTACAGAATTTGTGAATAGTTGTTTTCACACGAATGATGTGGTTTGCTTGTATAATAAGCCTTTTGGGTATGTTTTTTATTTAATAATTACTTTATATTTATGAAAACGAAAATGACATAAGTTTTTTTTATTCGGTAGTAACGGCCAGGCTGTATTGCTAAATGACATAAGTTAAAATTTTAGCAAAACAGGATTCACAAAGAAACATCTATGTAAGGAGTAAAGCTTATAAACATATAACAATATGTATGTATCAATCTTTTTCTTGGCATAAAAACCCTAGTATGGTCAAATCCTACAAAGAAATAATAATATAAATATTTAGTTTAGTTAACACATTACAAAAGTTGTTAAAATAGTTTAATAAAATAACCCATGCTTTATGTCATATATTGTTAAGCATAAACACATTTATACACCGTATCATAAAGCCTTGTAGTGGTGCTGAAAAATTCCAATTCAAATTGACAACGATGTAGTTAAAATAGAATGCTTGTAGTCGATGGACCGGCTCTGTGGTAAAAGTGGTAACGACGTTGGGCCTGTCATATCAGGCCTGATGTTGTATCGAATCCCATTCGGACTGCTGCTACCTTTTCGTACGCAAGATTACATATCCTGCTATGGCTAAACATAATTATAAGCCTCTCCTCCATACGTCCCCCCAATATTTTCGTATTTTCCCTTAAGCAGGTTACAGGTTGGAAGTCTTTTCTATGGATTTTATGTGATATCTGATAGAGAATGTGTTTACAAAAATACAATAATATTTTTATTATTACTGTTCATAAAAATGATGACGTCCTATTAATTATTTTTTACACTTATTTTTAAAAATAAAATCACAGTGAAATAAACTATATTGTCGCCAAAATTCAATAGTAACAATGAATCAACCCATACAGTTAATTGATTTCGGATATTCGTGTCGAACAAAAACAATTTGTAATAGTACATTGAATAAATAAATCAAAATAACTTTTAAAATTCTTATACTTATAGGACAGTTGCAAATACATTTTATTATTGTTATATTGCAAAAAATCTTCTTGAGTGGCACAACAACCCTTGTAGGGTCAAGCCCGACCAGAGCACAAATGTGCTTTGACTTTTTTTTTCTGTAACTGAGTGTACCCAACCATAGCAAGATTGTTAAACAGCCTTAGTATATCCATTCAAAAATTAGAAACATGAAAAGAATACCATTTTTATTGGTTGTACTCATTCAACTCTTTCGCTCTTGCAATCTAGTGACACGAATTGACTCTACTAGATACTCTATTTGTAACTAATTTAAATTTTATCAAAAAGATGGCTTACGTTACTGTACGGCATACTCGACCCTAATTTTCGCTAATATCTAGATCTTGACATTGTGGCGATCTCAGAGTGAATATAAATACCATACAGAGTATAACTAGCATTATCCGATTTAGTACCTGATTTAAATCAATTGACATTTTGTTTAAAATTTAGAATTCCATCAATGGGGTATATGATGGCCAGTTTTCTGTATGTGTTTTGACGTTTCTCGGCTAAAATGCTGAAAGCTCTCCGTATAAAATCACACGTAAAACTAGCCAGCGTGAAATGCATTAGATTTTGTTTCGAGCAGCTGACAGACGCTTAGGGAAAATAGAAGCGTGTTTGATCTGGCGGTAAAACGGTAAATATTATGAATTACTTATTTACCAAAACAAAAGTGAAGAATTTAACGAGCACTAGAACCAAGGCTATTGTATGATATCAGGTGGTGGAATAGCCCTTCTGACAGCTGGCCATTGAAGAACCCGTATGTCACCGAATTGAATTCATATCAACCGTTATTTATCAACATGAACATGGTAACTTACGCGTAAATTCGAT
>KB672264.1:220205-398235 GCA_000349105.1 Anopheles epiroticus | reverse complement strand
ACGTTTGCAAACAATAATTCTTGTAATTGCTAAATTGTGACCGTTAACTAGAGATTTTCGTAAAATATTTGTTTAGTAGAGTTTACTATAATTTTTAACTCTTTTTTGTATCCATAGTAACAACCTACGGGCGGCTCGGTGGTCTCATGGGTAGCGGCGTAGGTCTGTTTCAAACGATTTCATACGACCGCTGCAGTTCCCCATACGTAGGATTGACTATTCTGGTATGGTTGCACTAAGTCACAGCCCCCCGTACGCAGGATTAACAATCTTGATAATGATGGGAACACTCAGTCACATATAGAGTCAAAGCACATAAGTGCTCTGGCTAGGTCTTGACCCCACTGGGTTGTTGTGTCACACAAGAAGAATAGCAAAAACCATGCAGTATTGCTAAATTGTTTAGCTTTTAAACAAATTGATTTAAAATTGAATTTCTAAACATAAATACTAATCAATGACCAGATCACATAAGTGTGGATACATCACACAAGATACATCACTTATGCTATAACTAATAGTAAATCTTAACACCACCAAATTTAAGGCATCTTTCAATTATTATTGTAAGATCAAAGTCAAACATATTTAAGATTCGCACTACTTTTTACCTAACTGGAACAGCTTCCACAGTTTCTGTTTCAGTAACTCAAACTAAACAGCTTCCAATTTTACCAGCTGCTAAACACGAGCCTTCGAGTATGGTGCTATAAAACAATATTTTGGCAGCTCCTTTTTGAAAAACATTTCAACTATTGGTTTTGGGTAATGTGAGTTTCATGTAAACCGTTTACTTTTACGGCTCGCGTTTCTAACTTATTGGTGTCTTGTTATCCACTAATTATTTCAATACAGCATTATTATTTCAATACACGGGATGAAATAAGGATTAATAAAGCACTTTCATCGGCTGCACATTTGAATTACTTCTATGTAATATGTGTCATCAACTGATGTATTCACTGTTTTATTTGTAATTCACTATTGTTGTTTACGCATTTTTAAAAGCTGCTATTGAACAAGCTGATGAAACATAAATAACAATCGATGGAAATACACAGCACATAATCTCGAAACAGTGGACTATCACGTCAACGATCACATTATTTGATCACCTTATGGCACTTGTATTGAAATATTTCATGCACATATGCAACGGGCTACTCTTCCACTTTACTGTGAATCACTAACGAAGTACAAATACAGTGAAAACGATCGTAATGTCTGCAACTGTAGCGCTTAACGTCGCGAGAGGTTGCGAGTCGGAATGAAACTGGAATCACGAACAAGAAGCATCAAGCGCTTATGCTCAACCATCTCGCATAGTCTCTCTCATCCCCCTCCACAACCATTTTAAAAAATCGCTCCAAAGCTTTTAACAAAACTGAACTCAAATGACGAGGTAACATAGACAAATGCGTTATTTGTTATTATTGTTACGGATCTTTTTTAAATCGTACACAACCAAGCGCTACGTACTTGTCAAGTAGTCGTAAAGCCTTCATGGTCAATAAAGATACAACAATATCACAAAAAAAAAATTGAAAGGAATTGTATTACTTGCAATCCGTTGAAATTCGAATCGATTTAGCATCAATCTATATTTTAGAATGCTTTACATTGCTTTTACCAAACGGTTGGTTCATTTTTTTATTCCATACGGTTTGCAAACAGCTACGAAAATTGTGCCTGATTTACAAATCTCAGTATATTTTTCTTTTTTTCTGCAATAACAATCATTCAGCTTACGAAAAGAAGTCACTGTCTGCAATTTGCAATAAAAAAGTTGTGTGTACAAATAACGAAATTCGATATAATTTAAGGATTTTCAAATTTTAAAGTCAAAGATTTTTCGGTTAGATACGGGATTTTAACGGTCAGTAAACTGTGTAGTGCCCTAATAAGTAGAATCGGTACTACTAGAAAAATAAATAAAAAATGCAGCAACCATATGTATAGAGCAGAGTAGGAACTAAGAATATTGTTTTTCGTGATTGTGCAGTGAACAAAAGCATTAGACATGTTGCAATCATTGCACAGTTAACTAGATAACACATGCTTTAACATACGTTATACAGTTTTTGGTTTTTAGTTTTTTAGTTTTTTTTGTATATAATAAATCAATTTAAATCAATAGTATCAATAAAAAGTAATCATAGCAGCAATGATATTCCAAGTGAATAGATTTCGTTGATGCTTTGTTTATTGAGACACCTGGGCAGTGAAAGAGCGATAAATTTCATTTCTCTGAAACATCATTTCGTTTCAAGTCGTAGAGGGCTTTTCTGCTTTCTGTTATTTGAAGTGCTTTAGGAATGACTTTCACTATTCCCATTAAGACAAGATTGTGTGGTGGATTGACAGATTTTTTTTTCTTTTATCATTTACGAATTTAAAACAGCGAAGGCATGTTAACATATTGGCTGTATTGCGTTCCTTCTCGTTTTACGATTATCAGTTTCTCTTATATTGTTGATATGTTGTTGTTATAATATATCCGTCCGAAGCTAAGGTAAGATAAAGCCAAAGGCTCATTCATTCACAAACCCCTCCCCCATACGTTTTTCAATACAAAAAATTGTTTGAACTGAGGCTTGTTCGGATATGGTGCGAGCTATGTTGGGTCTCGTTAGAGGCTTAGATTGTTACCATGGAGCATCTCCCTTAAAAGGGGATAAATTTACTTAAACTTCCAGTCAAACTTATGCTTCCTTGTGTTTCATTTCTTTAATCTAAAATTTCAAAAAAAAACTTTTCACAACGATACCAATCAGGTAAGGTAACTTGCCTGCTGACATACTTTACGCATCTAATAATACTTTGTCGTTTAGTATAATATCATTGTTCTGAGTAATAATGCCTTTTTCTACAGAACAAGACAGTACAATGACTTATATCAATACTTTTTGCCTAATATTATTAATCAGAAAACATACTATTGCAAATATAGTCACAACACAATTAAGCGCAAACGTATGTCTTGGCTCTTATTTTTTCAAATCAATCGCTAAAGCAAAGAATTATGTAATGAGAGATTCGTCAATCGCAACTTAATTAGCCTCTAATTTCTGTTTGTTTTTCAGCAATATGAGTGAGAGTTTACCTTTATTTTAATTTGTTTTGTTTCCAGTTTCTTCTTTCTCGCCGTCTATGTAATGATTACGGCCACGGAGATTGCGTCTTTGTTACTACATTCTCACATGTTCGCCATCAACAGAAATGCCACCCGGTCTGTTCAAACGCATCGGTGAACTAAATCTCTAAAAATTATATGCAGATGGAACCTGTAAACACACGTTGCAGGGGAAAACCATATGCCAAAAAAAAAACTAGCAAAATTTAAGGAACTACAAGACAGGTTGCAAATACAAATCCTATGTTTGTGTAACAGGTGTTATGAATGCAGCCAAAGATTTAATAGGATGTGAAATTAGGACAAAACTGTGTTTGAAGCGCAAGGAGAAAGGTTAAATTCCATTTTATTTCATGTGAATATGTTTTAACTTGACAAATATCATTTTTAGCTTATTTATAACTGCACACAGAGACGTTGAATGCATCATGTTGCAAAGACAATATTGTTGTTGTTGATTGAAAATAAATTACCTGGTGAACGTGTGTGTTTTCTGCATGGTGCACATTCGTTGCCAAGGTTAGACATTCAAAAGTAGAGAGATAGGGAGAAAAAATGTGTACAGTTGTGGGAGAGCCCAACATCATCGTTCATATGCATGCGTCAAGTCCATATGAAGAAAGACACTTAAAGAAAGATTGTGTAAATTATAATTATATTAAGTGCTTTTAGGAGTGTAAGTTCAAGGCTGCAAGAAGAAAATTGATGGCCTCATGAAATTTGTTCAGGATTGTGTAAATATTCATCTTATACAAATTACAGTCATTGTTATTTCATATTAATAAGAACAGAAGCATTGGACCAATATGCACACTTGTAAAGTTCGAACGTATTGAATTGTGTTTGGCAATGTAAACGGTGTACATTCGTGAGTTAAGCGACGCAAAACATAAATGTAATGAGAAGAAATGTTTGCATGAAGATGAGTGCAACATGATCGTTCATTTGTATTGGTCAGGTGCATACGTGGAAGGACGTTAAAGATTGAGTAAATCATAATTCTATTATTTCTTTGAGGTCCGAAAACTCAAAGATGCTAGAAGAAAATACTATTTTCCACAGTTTTGAAGTTTTTATATAAACGCATTGAATTTTGTAGTTGACGGTGTTCAATGAGCATAAATTTCTACTTTATTGAAATTTTTATCTAAAATCTATAATTTGCTGGATGAAATGGAAATGCACCATTTGGCGAGAGGCAGAAATGATAGCAATGAATGTCGATTGATGGTAACTTTTCATGGTGATTATATGATTTGAGTTGCGCCGTGAAGCGTTAAGAAAAGTACATACAACAGTTCCAATGGCTGAATGATCTCCACCGCTATTTAAGTGGGATGTAATGAATCGGATTTATATGTATTTGAAAAAAAGTTCCAAATGACTCGTTTTGTCTTTTCTGCATAGAAATATACATAGTAAATATCCTGTACATACGCAAGTAATCTAAAAGTAAAGTTTTGCAGCTTGGTGGTCTCAGTGGTAAGGGCATAGACCTGCCATCTAAAACCCGATTCGTACTGCTGGTGCCCCAAACGCAGGATTGACTATCATCATGCAATGAGTGGGTTCACTAGGGTACAGAAATAGGCAAAGTACATTAGTACTGTGGTAGGACTTGTAGGCTATTCTACCACCCAAGAAGAAGACGAGCGAATGTGTTGCATGAAGAAATTTTGAAAATTCCTAATTCTCTCGGATGTAGGACAGATAATCTTTCTCTTGTGTAACACATAGAATCACTACAATCCCCCACAAATTTCAAGCTGTACGAAAAAAAAATAGTAAAACGTAAGTGAGGGACTAAAACTTTTTAAACTCATTGGAAGTTTACAGTACAATGAAGGCATCACCGATTTGCACTAGGCGCCGTTATATGACAAAGATTTGATTCGTTGAACGTTTTACATTTTTCTTATTTGTGATTGTTGTTCGTTTCATTCCTTTCTGTTTTTTTATTTCTCCTAGAATCCGGGAAATTCTAATTGCGCGTAAATTCAACACATGCGATACCTCCTCATTCCGCATAAATCGTTTTCTCGGGTACAACTCTCAGGTAAAATATTTTATCTTAAGATAGACGAACTGTGCTTTTGTGCTCCCCACACTTGCTCTTTCCCTTGGCAACGTACCATGTCTCTTCCACAAGCTCTTATGTGTGAAACTAACCGGCTGTAGAATCGAAGTGCGCTCATACTTGTGTGTGACAGCCACACTCAGTGCAAGAAGTCAGTCCGTTAACGCTTATATTAGCTCAGTCACAATCATTATGCGTCACGGCGAGCGATTGCCATTATGGTTGCCGATCATTGATCGATCCCAGAAAGAAGAGTAACATTTCTACGTAAAAAGATAAGAGAAAAACTTTACATCTAATATATAAAAATCCCATCAAATAAATAAATACAAATCATAATGCTATCAATTAAAAGCAACTCTGATGTGTGTTAAAAGCAACTTGGCAGCTTATACGAAAGCTCCGACGCTGTCATACATTGTTAATTTTTTCCGAATTGTGCGATTATCGTCGAAAATACGAATATGCATACGGATTGAATTTGGTGCATTGTTAGAAAAATATGCAATCATGATGAATCGTTGTTGCAACTTACCGTTCTCTGAATGTTCTGCTCGGATTGACATTTTGCTCTGATTGTGACATGCACCGTGCCAATTTCCACATATCGCGTTTTCGTTTCACTCCAGCGGAAATTTAATCAAAATATTGGAACGAATTGTATACTCAAATTTTCATCACCACACTGTGTTTGTTTACCTTTCTGTGAGAGAACAGCTACGCACACACAGAAGTATAAGCGCACTTCGATTCTACGGCCGGTTGGTTTCACGCACATACGAGCTCATGGAAAAGACATTGTACGTTGCCAAGGGAAATAGCAATCGAGAGGAGCACAAAAGCACAGCTTGCCTATCCCGCTTTAGGCAAGAATACGATAGATACAGAAAAATGAAAGAGATGCACGGACTTTGAAAGCTCTCTTCGGTAGTTTTGCACATAAGGCAGCTGAACATTGCATACAAGTGGCTGTGCAAGATACAATCAACATTTTGGAGCGAAATAAAAATGTAATGTTTCAAAAGATGATCTTTTGGAGTTGATAATATTAAAAACGACTTAATTAGAAAAGGAAAAACATTCTTGTATTATCTACACTAAGCAAAAACGGGGTTATTCGGTGGTCTAGGTGGCAGCAGTGTAAGCCTTTCATATCAGGCTAAACGGGACATCGAATCCCATTCGGTAAGCTACGCAAGATTGACTACCCTGTTATGGGTACGCTTAGTCATAGCCCTTCACACGAAGGAAAAATTAAACTATTCTGCCATGGGTACACTAAGTATTCACAGTTTAATTACAGTCCTAAGAAAAAATAAAGAAGCATAAGTGTTCTGGACGCCTTGACTCTGAAAGGGTTGTCCGATAGTTCGCGATAAATAATTAATCAATTAATTGATAATACACGTTAACACAGGGAAACTAAAAAATGTCTCGTAGCAATGAAAATAGTAAGTTTTTAGTCTTTGGGATAAGAATGAAAATAGCGACACATCAAGAAGGCACCAAAATCTACGAACTTACTTAGTCGGCATTGCTGATACGACAGCAAATATACTCCCAGATGGAAAATTTCATAAAGATTTTATGAGTTTCTTTGACAAAATTAGTGGTTTATAATCTTTTCAAAACAGCTATTTTGTTATTTGTTTTTGTTATTTTTAATTGTTTTTTGCCAATTTTTGCCTTGTAACTCGTTATACATTTATTATACATTTAACAAATAATCTAAAACTAACCCTAAGCTAATCGCTACCATTAAACACAACAATATCCTCAACAACTGGCAAAAGTTAACAAATAAACCCAAAAGAAAAAAACTATAAGGAACAAAGACTCTTGAATTGAGAAAAACTAAAAAATATATTACAAAATAAAAAGTAAAAAATAAATTACACACAAACAAAAACCAGTAAAAGAAATAATAAAAATCCAGATCCAGATGAATATGATGCTTTGAGCCTTTTCAAGTCCGATAACACATAGCTGTGACATAACACATAACGCATAACACACCTAGGGGTCTATGATAACCTAAGCTAGAAAATCTGGAAATTTTAGCTTGATTCTGTCAAACATTCGAGCAGTTGAATGCAGTAAATGAAAAACAGGTACGGTTTCCCAGAACGGCTGACAACCAAAATTTCCATTTGACAGATTGTTGTGACATGAGGTCGTAGATTGAAGGATATAAAAAAAAACTAAAACATCAATTTAAATTACGGTTCCTGCCATATTGTCACACCATGTGATTGTTATATCATTTACAAAGCACCTCCTTACAAATTATTCCGAGCTTCTTTGGTTGAAAATAGTTTACCCGTTCAAAATCTGTATTTGTAACTATTTTTTGGTATGTTAAAAAGTCATTCTTCTTCTTTTTCCTCTGGCTGTCCTACAATTCTTCATCCATTCATGCTTCATTAATAACACCAAATGTATGTTTTATTTGTTAATTTTCTTCCAAGTGTAAGGTAAGTATTTCCTGCTAGTTAAAATCTATAAGTGCTATGTAAATTCTTGACATTTGTTTTGGTAAATAAGTATTCGGTAATGTTTACCGTTTCTTCGGCAGATCAAACACGCTTCTATTTTCCTTAAGCGTCTTTCGATAGCGACGCGGCTTTGAAATCTTTAAAGAGATGAAACGTGTTCAGCTACTGTTCTGGCATCTTCTCCAGGACTTGCCGCATGGTGGTCGATTTTCCATTACGGAATCCTCTTTGATAGTGTTCAACTATCGATTCGACGTTTGGGGCAAGTCGATCCTTTAGGATTAAGAGGAATGTTTTGTAGGCAGTATTCAATACCGTAATACCCCTTTAGTTGTTTCAGTACAACTTATTACTCTTCTTTTATATGGGATGTATGCTCGGTATCATACAAATCAAAAAGCATCGCTTCGCCATTCCAAACCTCAGTCACTGTCTGATGAATTTCATTTTCTATAATAGCACCCCCGTTTTTGACTAATGCAGCTACGATCCCGTCGGTTCCGGATGCTTAATTTTTCTTTAACCGACGGATAGTTTTTCTTATTTCTTCGATACTAGGTGGCACTAGCACGTTATCATCTGTTAGTGGAGCCGCTAGCTGTTTGTTAAACTGGTCATTGAGCAATTCATCTGTAATGCGACAGTAGGACTCCCTAGGCCTGAAGTTGTTTGAGTGCCCAAGTATCTGTTGGTAAAACTTTCTTTTGGGTATTAAGTCACTAGCCTACACTTTTCGTCGAACCAACTAGATCTGGTGTTGCCACGACGTGATGGGAGTGTATTTTTGACACAGGTTACTATCTTAGTGTTTACAGCGTTCCACCTTTCGCTCGTAGTTCCGTATCTTGTTTCTGGTAGTAGAGACTCATCCAATGCGGCTTTGAATGCCTGTTGGACAATATTGTCCCTTAGAGACTTCGTGTTGAATCGAGGCTGCATGTTTTTTCCACCCTCATTTGCGCGAGGGCGGGCGATTGTACACCGTATCACAAGGCCAACCCGGTAGTGATCGGAATCGATGTTGGCTCTGCGGTACGTTCTGACGTTTAACAGGCTCGATTGTCGTCAGCGGCTTATCAACACGTGGTCGATCTGATTGGAAGTGACTCCATCTGGGGACATCCACATTGCTTTGTGGATGTCCCTGCGCGCGATTTAGATACTTCCCATAATCAGGTTGATCGCTGCAGCCAGCTCTTCTACCATTATCGTTGCTGTGCTTATGTAGACTATGGCAGCCAATGTATTGACGGTACATTGATTCCCTACCAATATTTGCAATGAACTACCCCAGGATCGGTATGAGGTCATGTCTTGGGCACAATTTAATGGTTTTGTAAGGCGGCCGTAGGACCCTTCTCTTCATCATTGTCTTCGGTAGAGCCGTGAACGTTTATGTAGCTTAGATTGAAAAACCTGCCTCGCATGCGTAGAGTGTATAGCCTATCACTTAAAGCCTTGAAGACGATGATGGTGAACTTCAGCCGGGGACATACGGCGAATCTAGTTACGAGCATATTATGGCGGCCGTGACAGCTGTAATAAATGTCGTAGCCTTGGCTATCACGCCTTTTCAACTTCTGCACACCATTACCTAGCCACCGAATTTCAAGTAGAGTTACAAGATCCATATGTTGTGTGGCTAGGGCATCATCTAGCTGCTTCAAGGTCGTGGTTCTGTAGAGAGTGCGAACATTCCATACTTGTCTTGGGGCATAGCGAGGTTCTGTTATCGTGAAGTCCTGGTGTTGTTGTTTATTTTGGTCTGTTCGTAGTCGGTTATACATGGGGCAGGTTGATTGTATCCGCGCCCAAACCCCCAGTGTCTTTCGACAGCCTTGTGACGGATTTGTTTTGCGTCTAGCTAATCCTCGATGTTCAGGCTTCCCAGTTTCCTGGAATGCCCACCCCCTTCCTCTTTAGCCAGGAGCCATTGTAGATTAAATGTGATAGATCATTTATATTTATCACTTTATTTCTATTCGATATCTGGCACGAATTAATCATGCTGGCGTAGGAAAAAAGTCTCACCCTATATCAATCATTTGTAAATCAAAGTAGATGTAAAAATGTGTCTACATTCGGTTTATGTTTACCTTAATTTGATATTGCTTGTGTCAGTTGCTTCTTTGACTCACGCAGTGATTGCAGCTTATCTTGCAACAACTAGGAGATAACGATGCAGTACATTCAGTTCATAAATTGCATAAATAATCTACTTCATTTTGTTGGTATAACAATTTACACGGCTATACTTACCGTTTCTGACTTACATTGTAAATTTTATGTACATTGGGTTAAGTAAAGCCCATACCAATGCATTTTAACCAAATATCTGTAAGCACCATACAAATAACAAGAACATGCGATAGTTCATTGGCCTCATTATCAACGCTACACCATCTGGGTTTGGATAAAAATGAAACAAAATTGCTCTTATTTACTTAGCACTTTGCGACCTGGTGCCAAGAAAAGACGCTATTGCATTGTAACAATATGGTGCAGATAAGTTGCGTAATGTGTGAGATGAAATGAGATGCGAGATGCGTATAACTGTATCTTTTGGCGACTGTAAAGATAAATGCACGCGATAATATTTATGAGCGTGAAGTCTCTGGATCACTAACCACCCGCACATTATCATGCGTGAATGTGTTGATAATGAATCATGCTCCTTAAACGATAAACGGTTACACCATTTTAATAATGTTCGCAATGGAAACGATTTACAATTGAATCCAGGGTGTCGATTATATGTTTTTTACTTGTTGAAATATTAAATAGAAGCAATAAATACATCGGAAAAACACTTTATAAAGGGTGTAATGTTGTTAAGAATATGCTCATGCATATGCCACATCAAATAAACGTTTGGTATGCTTTTCTATGATTTGTTTTCCTACATGTTTATCTAGAGAGACAAGAGAAATGAAAAATGGAAGCAAGGACGAAACCTCTGCCACCACAATTCATATTCAATTTGCGCCCAAGTGATGTTGCCAAAACTAGCGTATAAGCTTAGTAGGACAAGATAAAATTAGAAATTAAATTTGCTTAGAGAATGAGATTGGCAGGTCGATAATTGGCAGGCACATTATGGTAACTTTAAACCAAAACACTATTCTGGGCAACACATTACCGATGCCAAATTTTCATACTTTTTTGGTAGGGTAAAACCTTGTTAAATGTAGTTCGATACATGAGACGATTGTATAAAAATGAAATAAAGGCATATGCTGCATTTGAATGTTATCTCTGTGGACATGGTACTATCGAATGTCAATGATGACACGTGTATAATCACCAACCGTGAAATGAAGTGTAACCTTCATTCTAAAAAAATCAGGGCCAATATGTTAGCATTGGCAAACTGCAGTTGGCAATGTTTCGTTCATAATTGAATGTCAATGGAAGAAGTATTTTTTGGTCTATAAATTGATCGATACTAGGTAAAGCTAGCTTTTTCAAACCATGTTGGTATAAAACATATAAAATGAGATAAATAATTGAACGACTGGATGATTGGCAGCAAAGAAATAAACGTGCTGGAATTATACTGCAAAAATATTATTGTAAGTTGACATAGTGAAAGTGATTCATTTTAAATTTCCAAGTTTTGTTCCACACGTTTTATTGTACTTTGTAAGTGGTCAAATGTGTCAAAACCAGAGCGAAAACCTACATGCGTTTATCACTGTTGTAATACATTGACTGAAAAAACGTTAGAGTTTTTTAAATACATTGGCATTATTTTGTGGACAGTTACGAGTTACATGAAATTATCTATACTAATATGTGTAACTTTTCTTAACGGAATATTAAGGCAACATTTTTGCATAGGCACTTAACATACTACACCGGATGTAGGGGAGCAAATCTGTCTAGAATACATTAAAAATTGAGTTTGACGGTGAATGAGTACTTCGCAGGATATGCATCCTGTCACCCAACGACATCTGGCCTCGTGCGAACGAACGCTGCATTTGATCTAGTTCAATGGTGAACAGTCCTTTTTTCATAAAAAAACTAAAATAAAGGCACCCTATGACCATTTTTCTGTTACGGACAGTTTAAAACACTCCAAAATTGGGATCCGATCTACAAACATTATACTCATATGAAAAAAAAACCCGAAGCGCGTCCTAGAGCACCAGGTCGGGGCAATGCGAAACACGAAGTATAGTTTAAAAGCGGAAAAAGCGCCAATAACTGCAGAGAACTTTCGTCCTAGATACCTTTGAGTGACTACGGTAGCTCCCGTTTGTGTTTGTGAGAGTATTAATTTGGTTTGTAACCGTTTGGTCAGTATGCGGACAGGAGATTCTCTTATCCACGTAATTGTCCTATGCGTCAACTCCCGGGGCTCTACAACTGTTTCTGGAACTCTTTAGCTTTGTTCTCTCATTTTCCTCTCAAATCCTCTCAACCCTATGACGATTTTTCTCGCTCTTGCAGCGTATCATCAATTTCTGGTGCGTTGTTTGCACACTAGTGTTCAAAATTTAGCCAATACTTTAAACATATTTTATTGGGTGTGTGTTAAATTATCTACGAATAACATTTTACAACATTCAACGCAACATTTTTTTCAAAACTCAACAATGTCCTTTTCACTGCATTTTTACGATAAAATATTGATATTAGGTTTACTTCAAGACAAAAAACCATGTCGAATAATGTAATAATTAAAATGATAAAAAGATTGATGTAAATATAGTTGTCTTCAATTAAAAACAAGAGTAAACAATTTTTGGGTGCAGTCATAGGGTGGGTTCATACTGTTGTAATTTCCTACCTCAGTACATTAGAGACGAGTGTTGCATTCCATTATCCGTCAGTGTAGAATGCTCGTTCCTTATCGGTCGCATTTAGCATTCGTCGCACCTATAAAAGCGACACCCTAGTGCGACAGAGTGCCGTATTCTACCTGTGCCCGGTTAACAGTTCGTACAAGCTCAGCTTATAACCTCAAACGAGCTCATTCTTTAGTGCATCAGCGTTGGTCGCCGGGAACACTGGTACGTCTTGGTGCATTTCGAATCTTATTCCTTGGATTACGTGTATGTGTGTGTCAAGTGTTGAACAAGTTAAATAGTTGTGATTTTTAAGCTTTTGCTGATAATTTGTATTGATCATTTCGTTAGAATGCGATCGGTATGCTAAAGGTTTTATATCATAACACGAAGAAAATAGCATTGATCTGTCATAGGACTTAGACCGGATATATTCCTAAATATGATTTTTGTTCAAGTATTTTTTGGTAGTAATTTTTCCTTTGAATGTGTGCTTCAATGCTACAATATTTACCTGTCTTTGTTGGTGAAAAGTGACAATCTGTGGTTTATACAACATTTAGCATAATTTAGCAAAATTGACTCGAAAATGTTTGTATGTGGTGGTTACCCTTTCAAACTTGTGTTTGGAAGTTAGCAGAAAACTTGAATAGCTTTCAAAACTTCTGTTTTTGTTTTCAAAAACACAACAATTACATGAAAATCTTGAATAGACCATAAAAGTCTGTCTCTACTATCCCGGTTATGTGGCACATGCGATATTGGACACTGATAAATGTATCTTAAAAAGATATTAAAACATGAGATATTAGTGACTGGAAACATAATATTTCATTACTTAATTTTCTTCATCGGTTAATTACTGAAAATATTTTTTTTTTACAAAATTTTTGATAAGATTTTACTTTGTTAATTTGTTTTCTATATCTATTTTATCATTCCATATCATTCCTAGAACTAAAATCAATGACGAAGGACCATATCGATAGTCCAAACAAGTGTGCATTCTTGGTGAAAAACTAACAGCCAATGAGCTCCACGTTAACATGAAACAAAAGGCTAGGATAACATGAAAATGGGCTCTCAGATAATCATTAGGACTGGTTACATATCGTATTGAATTACCTGATTCAAAACACTTCATGGATCGAACTTGATTTGTAAGGAAGTGTCACGACTTAGAGGACCGTTGAAAGTAGAGTAGAATGAAACAGAGGATGAAAGATAAAGCACGGAAGTGTGCTCAACTGAGTAAAACTGAAAAGTGTGGTTTTTTCTTGCAGCATATTTTATTCATCATTGCATTTAAAATGTTTTTGTTAATATTTGTGTTTATGATAGTTTTAAAAAATCAGGACTTTGTTTAATATTGTAAACTATTTGCATTTTAAACTAGATTTTTTTTAAAGAATAACGGCTAAGTCTCATTTGCTTCTTGGAATTGCTTACCATACATCAAATTGATAAAAAGGACTCTTCTAACAGTCATTTAACGTGTCCCGGAAGAATAATTAGGCAACAAAATTAGAATTAAAAGTTTATTGGTTTAATCTTTGCCACAACAATTCTAACCACGATTTTATTATTCACATAGTGATGAAGGTAAAAACACTATCATTAGTCTCTTCTTTATACTGGATAATAGTCCATCGGTCTCTCTGACCTGACGATTCGACACATTTTAGCCACAAAGTTTGAACATGCCAATCGAGGCTGATAGATTGTCGAACGCTTTCAAGGGTCACGCTTCATGTTGACGTGAATGTATTGATACACATGCACGTTGTTCCCATTCGGAAGTAGATTTTTTTCCTATCCTATTTGATAGGATACTACTCAATAGAAATGGTTTCCCGAAAATGAATGCCAAATAGTATTACACGTAGTGCAATGTTCAGTGTTCACTACGGGGAAACAAACCAAAAGGGATTTAAGCCCTAACCCGTTAGCGCGAATTTCGGACTGTTTTAATGTGTAGATTCATGTCGACTACCACAATAGCACAACATGTATTGATACTCATGCAGTGTACAACATGAGATTCGTGAGTTAATTACGATAATACAATGCTTTTTTAAATTATTAAAATACGAGCAAAATAAACTATTTTCCATTACATCAATAAGCATGGTTGTTGTACTGGTTGTATCAATTCTTTTATAAATCACACTCAATATAGTTTTCCCAGCATGGTAACAATTATATTTCTTTTATACTTATTGTAGCAGTGTTATGAGTACAGCTACATTACATAAAAAGGTCAATAAATTATTTCTATATTCTTTTTTATATTTATATTTATTTTTGTTCAAATTTTAATGTTAAATTATTAAAATTTTATTAGTTTTCTATATTTGCAGAAGCAACGGCCGGGTCCTAACGCTAAAGTTATATTTACTGTAAATACAATAATTTTAAAACGATTTTAAGTTTGTTGGTAGAAACGACCAAACCAAAATGCTAATAATTTTTATTTAAATATGTTATCAGCTTTTATGTTAAATTTGATCTATAAAGCTTTGGAATACAATAAAACGTTCAGAAATAGTGAAATTGGGCCGAACAGTGAGTAAAACGTTAATTGCGTAGGTCCGACGTTGGTCGAATCCTGTTCAAACTGTCTACTCAAACACAGGATTAAATAGCTTGCTAAGTTGCCCCATTTAACACAAAAATAAGAAAAATAAGCTTGTACTAACAGTTTCTATTAAGTCAAATATGAAGAAGAAGTAATGCAAACTATTGTAGGACGATTATTATAAAAAGGCTTAAGAGAAAATGGTAGCGTTCCATCGGTTGCATATGGAAAACTAATCGATATGACAATTATTTGGCTAGCTGCCCATCAGTTGTTAATGCCGTTTTTAGCATGATGGTATGGTATCTGCAATTTGCGTGATAAAAAAAAAAAACAAAAATGAGTACGAAAATTAAACATAAAAGTAGTGGAAATTTGATTACAAATTGCATTATTGTGACATTTTTAATTCGGTTATTCTTAATTAAATTATACTTTGGTTAGGTTAGGTTAGGTTAGGAAAAATAACATATAATTATTTGTTCGTTAATATGTTGCAAAGAGCGGTGATGAGATGCATTAATATATTTTTTTATATTCGTATCATTGTTACTACTTTATTTTAAACTCTCTTAATTAGTTCGATAGGGTTAAATAGTATTTTCAAATACATAATACTACAATAAAATGAAATGGAAATATCCAATAGCAAACAAGTGAAGTCGATAAATTATAAACAAATAAAAATACGATACACGAATGTTTAATGATCAGTTCCACAAGCTAATGCGTATATTCATAATGTAACTAAACAAATCTCAGTCCCACGTTTGTTTGACTTGCCGTTATTCTGATCATATAGACGCAATGCTAAACATAACAGCTATACAAATGTGTTTTCTTTGTATAACCTTTACTTCTTACATATGCAAATTTGAACACAACTACAAATTTAGGTTCCATTTCCATTTTATGTTTAAAGTTGTAACATTTCAAAAGACATAAGACATTTCAATTAGGAAAGCTAGTTGTTTATGTTCACAGTACCCTTTTTTATAGAGTTGTTTTAAGATAAAGGTATTTTTGTTCTGCAATAATAAGCAGGCTTTGCTAATTACATTTTAAGTTTTTAAAAGATGTTGAATTTCAATATCTTTGGATAATTTTTATAAACACATTTATAAAAAAACTATTACAAATGCATACTCAAACCAATGAATATATTTGATAGACTTTGATTATTGTTACGTCACATAAGCACGAGTAGTATAGAACTTATTTATAAATTTTAAAGAATTGAAGTTTAAGGTACTCATTAGCAATGAGATTGAATTAAAATATTTCATACTTCGAGTTCTCGATGGTTTGAGGTAAGACCCATTTTGATGTGAAGCCAGAGGCAATGAAGAGGTTACTTCAAATCATGTTTCGAGCAATCCGGTCAAGGTATATAAATAAACAAATCTACGACTCAAAGGGGAGTTGAATGAAAGCTGTTTATTTTTCGGTGATTCGATCAGCATCTCAGCAAGAATATATCATGCTACCACGAGCGTTTCTCCCTGTTACCATCATTGGGTTTTAGATGAAAAAATTCACAGGATACCTTTAGTACATAAATTCTCATCAACGAGATTGGCGCATCTTGGATACTTGAAAACTTAAGCCTCCTTATAGACTCCTGAAAGAGCGCTTTTGAACACGAAAGACGTTTATAATATGCTTAACATTACGACTAGCTTCAAACTCTGTTCAAGCTTTTCCTCTCAATCTGAACAAAAACAAATGAACAAAAAAACAAAAAAAAGTAAGGGCTCTTTTAAGGCAAGCTGACATTTAAACATAGAATTTATAGGTTATCCCTTATTTACGCGAATCCGATATTCGGCTTTGGAAATACGCGCTTTTGCAATTTTTTTTGTATAATTTTATTATTTATTTATTAAAATTATGTATGTCGCACCTTCATGGTTCACACCAAGTTCTTAAACCAAACAATAAAACAGGCGCATAATATAATTGTATATAAGGTACAACACCACTCTGAACACCGATAAGCACATACTATAATCACACATATCAAGTAACGTATTAAACCCATACCACAAAAGCTGCAATTGCTATTATAAAAAAAGTTTAATTACAAATTTGAAAATAAATCGTTAGGTTTAATAACATTCCTACTAGCGCGAAAAATCAAAATAATTTGTCGTGGACAAACTTTAAAAAATAATTATGGACCTGACAAACCATGGATATGTTCGATAACTACTTTTAATAACATTTTTTTTCAATTTAATATTTAATTTCAGAATTTTTAAGAAAATAACAGGTGAAAACGAAGCATAATGTCTCCTATTTCGGAATTTCGCAAGAAGAAGCTGCTGTACGTTTTCAATGTTTTCTTCGGTGAGTTTTCTGAGAACACTCTTTGAAAATAAAAGCACTTTTATGAAAACGTCGTTTTGGTTTTGGAAATGGTAATCGATTATAAGTGAATTTGTTCTCTAGAAAAAGATCAATTTTTCAATGACGTCTGTGCAAAATGTTTTGCCATCGCCTAGATACTTCAGATCGCGTAGTTAGATAGTGGCAAATCTTACTCTATTCATGTTATTGGATTAGTATTCTTGTATAACACTTTTTAACCTAAAAACTAATTTAATGATATCATCGTCAATGGTCATGCTAACGCATTAACCAAAATTTACAATATGAGTACTAAGATGCAATTGATTAATAACGAATAATAATTATAAATGTAAATATAAATATACAATTTTTTATTCACGAAGAACAGTAAGGCCATACTCTTAGCGTGAAACTTACTCATAGTATACATCGCCCTTAGATTACTTTTACCCATTTGAATTGTCTGTAAGCTGTACCTTCAATTGAACAACGGTTTTGATTTTTCAATCTAACGCATGAGTTATGACATTTAACCAATGCGAGACATTTCATTTGATTTATGTCGTAACATAAAATCAGTGCACAGGTTTACGAAAATTTAATGAAGTGTTTTTTGCAATGCTTGGTAGTCAATCATATCATCAAATGACGAGTTGGAGACTAGTTTTTACGAAATTATTCGAAAGGTCATACTGTAGCTATTTCATAGTCTCATTCTTTTATACTCTGCAAAGTATTTCATATAATGAGGATATGCGATTTCACATAAGGCATACGGATTCTTAGATCGGCTACATTTTTATACAAGGTTTAATAGAATGTTGAAGAATGTGCTATTACTTGAAATCAAATAAAACGCCTTTTTCCAACAGATGTTAATCAGAGTGGAGAAATCGACCGCAAGGATTTCGAATTAGCAATAGAGGTAAGTAGTTTCCATAAAACTAGCAAGAAAGATAATTTAACATAAAAGAAAGATAATAAATGAAGGCAAATGATAAATCACAGCATTGAGTAGCTAGTAAAAGGACGTAATAGGTTCTGACATTCTTGTGCTTCTTTTTTGTAAACACATTTGTGGTTTTAGAAAATCTGTACCCTTCGCGGTTGGCCCTCGGACAATCCCAAGAATGTGGAAACGCACGAAAGCATGTTTAAGATTTGGGAAGGCCTACGCTCCAAGGCAGACAAGGACAACGATGGCCAGGTAAGCAACAACTTTGGTTGTAAATTATACACACGTGAAAACAAAGATGCATTTATTTCATTTTTTTTTACCTCCAAATCAAGAACATGGATATTCTATTACCTATAGCGTAGGGAGTTATCTAGATGCTAGATGGCTGTAGTTCTATGAAAACTTTAACTCTTCATGGAAAATTTAAAAGTGTGTAGCTTGAGCGAGTATGAAAGCGCTGAATATAGCAAATGAACAACTTTTTTTGTGTTTGTGTAGAAAATTATGTATCAGGTATCAATCTTTATTTTTTTTATTTTTTTTGCCAAAGAATTATCCTAAGATTATCCTAATTATACGTATGAGGAAACAATCCGTATGGGGTTTGTTTGCGAAAGGAATTAAAATCTATAGTTTACAAGGACTGGTTGAACAATTAATTCTCGAACCCATTAAAGAGTACTTTTAGTTCATTAATTTATTTGAGACGCGCAGAAAATTTTGCTAGGCTTGTCGACTATATAGGTTGGAGAACACAGGGATGAAACGACGAACAAAACTGTATAAGCATGATATAAAATAATAATAATAACATTTCCAACTTTATTGTACTATTCTTAAACTATGGCATTTAACGATTAAATCATACCAACGCTATCGCTGGCGCCAATACACATTTTTATAAATGTCGCAAACCGCTGCACCAATACATCTTCAACAGCACAAGCCTAAATTACTCAGAACAATCCAAACTGGATCATTGCCAAAAGTGTATTAAATTAATAGTGCCGATACCGCACTATGTGGAACATTGAACTAGCCGTGACTATCAAGCATGTTACGCTTATAAATCAGGACAACGTTTTCACCACTGTTTAATTCCTAACTCGTGTACCGTAGAAACACAAATAGGAGCGGTAAATAAGAATATGTGAATGCGTTTCAACAATACGCATAAAATTGCTTTTGCGCAATGCGTGTGTTATGAATTCAGCAAGTTTTAAAGCTTTTACGTAGTCCTTAAATTCATCATGCCAATTTCTCTCACCAACTGTGCTTACAGTTGTTTCTTGTCTCACATGTCCTTTTCAAACTAGTGACAGTAAAAATGACTGCAAAGACTAAACAAGTGAAATTCATCCTAAGAAATGTTTTCTTCTTATTTTTTGATCTGAATTATTACAAATCTTTAATGTATATAGTGTCTCAACATGTATCTTGATATTGTTTAATTTTAGGTTTCTGTAGATGAATGGTGCAACATGTGGGATGCTTATGCCAAAGATCCTAGTACTGTAATGGATTGGCAGCTGAGGTAAATTTATTTAATTTTATTTGCAAATAAAATCTAATAGGTTCTACAGCATGCTTCACGGAATTTTGTGGAATATTATGTTTTGATTTCAAAAACTAATTACTGGTAAAACAGATGTCTGTATTGCTTCACCATATGTTATCTACCGATAATACAGATGTATTTGGACTAGAATGGTCGTTACTAGGGAATAAAAACCAAACACTACTCTAGAAGATAAATTGAAGCCTTTATCAAGAACATTAATAGAGTTCATAGTTCTACCTTGGAAATACTAGATTCTTATAAGTATGTAACGAATGTTTGTACAAAAAAATATCATTCACCCTATGTAACAATATACGAGGCAACGAATGTAAAACAATGCAATGTATGATACATTTTTATTTTTTAATTCATAAGTTTTTTTATTTTTATCTTATTGAAAGTACGATGAAAGCGAAGCGAAAGTGAAATTATAGTTTTTGGATGGCATAACAACCATTGAGGGTTCAAAGGCCTATCAATAATGAGCTTTAGCTTTTTTTCTGTGATATGGTGTACCCATGGCAGATTTACCTGCGTATGGGGGCGACAGTAGTCCGAATAGAATTCGACACAACGTTAGGTCTTATGACAGGCTTGCGTCGTTAACAATAAACCAGTCATCCCCCTGGAGTACTGTCATTAATAATTACTAATTAATTGAAAGATTATTCTGCTTCAAATTTCCTATTCAGTTCTAAGGAATGCTAAAAACATACTCACGTTTTCGTGCAAAGTATTACCACCGACAAACCGACGTGAAGTGTCCTAACCATTATTTTTAAAGGAGGTGATCGCTTCTGTCAAAATGAGCTCTGACGTCTGATAAGAACTAGGCTACGTATCAACATTCAAAATAAGAAGGAAACGTTTGCCTAGTTTTTGTACACAAATTAAACAATTTTTGGCTGAACATTATCAATAGATAGATTTTTGCAATTCCAGCATACAATACAAAAGGGCCGGCTCGGTGGTCCAGTGGTAACGGCGTAGGGCTGTCAAAAGGCCCGTCGCCGGTTCGAATCTCATTCGGACCACTACCGCCCCCCATACGCAGGATAGACTATTCTGCTATGGGTACACTTAGTCACAACCCCCCATACGCAGGATTTTTACAATCTTGACATGGACGGGTACACTTAGTCACACAATACGGCCAGACCGTCACTACAGAATAAAAAAAAAATACACATACAAAAACTTGTCTCTCAAAAAGTCTGGCGGTTTGCCAAGATTCAAAAGCAGGTGACTTATTATCCAGATGGCACTAGTGTTCAACGTATTTTCATTAAAATATGTGGACAACTTTTTAAGCTCATTTTGTTGGAAGTGTCATATCGGTTTATTGGTGGTATTAACCAGTTTTTTTTTGTTTAGGATTTTGAAGAAAGTGAAATACATAGAATAACACAGGACATTTTTATCATGTGTCAATTATACTTTCGCACTGCCTTAAATTGTAGCCAAACGGTAATAAATCTCTTGAAAACGTTATTATGGAAAAAACCTCGACATGTCGTGATGAAACTGTTTTTAGATGCGGTACATTTCATTTCATTAGTAAGAAACACCCTTAATCATCTCCTTTTGATAATTTTCCAGATATATGAACTTCATGTTCGACCTTGAGGATGCATCGCACGATGGAACAATCGACGGTGATGAATTCTCCATCGTATGCTCGAGCTACGGCGTAGATAAAAATGAATGCCAAGAGGCATTTAAAAAGATGTCAAAGGTATGTTTCATTGGAATTGTTTTTCTTTTTTAAATGGGCTACAAGACGGAAGTAACTCATAATTTTCAATACACCAAACAACACTGATGGCGACTGAGTTACACAATGATAAATTTGGTAAACTTTGGGATGTGTTAAGTTTCTTTCACAAGGTTCTGCATATTTTATTTTAAATCTTACAAGCTTTAAAATCATTAAGCATAAAAGATAGTATTCGTGTAACTAACCACCGTAATTAATAACTTAAAAAGTATAAAACAAATTATAGTTGTATACTCCTCAATAACAACTCATTTCAAGGCATAGTTCATTTCCCAGGTTTTCTTCAACAATGTTTACAAATAACATTTTTTCACTCAATTTAATGATGTTTATTTATCTTTTTCGTGCTTGAACTTTAGGGAGCCGCGGAGGTGAACCGCGAGCAGTTTGCTGACCTGTGGCATGAGTACTTCTCATCGGATGATGCAGCCGCTCCTGGCAACTTTATTTTTGGTAAAACATCGTTTTAACGGGGTTATAATGTTTAAATGTATCAATCGTTTGAGTTATGCAACGACCCTTGATAATTCCAAACATCACTGAAATGACGATAAGGAAAGAAAATAAGATGAAAGGAACAATAAACGCGGTGAAGATATAGCATTGAATGCAAACAAAACATCCATATCTGTTCGGAGGAACAAATGTGTTGAAAACAACCGATAGAATACATTGAAATACTGAATATATTTTCAGCATCAATTAGTAGCGACGTATAAACAAATTATTAAAAACCTTGCAGTGTATGGGCTTATAACGCTTGTCTGAATAAAATTGAATTATAGAATTGAATTGGCTAGATTTTGTTTTTACTTACCTGTCTTTGTTTTATGTCTCAGAATCTGAACTTTAAGTTTATGCAGTTTAAAATAAGTTTGGCATGCGCAGCTTTGTCAATTGGTCGGTTAATTTGCTATAAAATTGTTTGCATTTTTCTTACAAAACATTTAATTTATTACAATCGCTTGTTTAAAAATATGTATAACGTTTATATATGGTGGACCCTTTCATAAAAAAGTATCTCTGTAATCATTTGGTTTGTTTGACGAGCAAATTCAAATATTCAGCAAATAGTTTCCTTCTCGTGAGCCAGATGAGGTTAATCGTTTATTTAACCGCACTGACTGTTGAAAATTTCAAGATTAAGAATCAGTCCATGTAGCAATACGACCTGGCCATTACTATTGAATAAAATCAGTTGATGTGTAACTGTTCTCTGGAGGACAATGGTCATATACTGATGTAACACTCGACCAATTGTTTGTATATTTTAAATGTGTTATGGTCCACTGTAATATAACGAAATATTATAGTGCTCCTAATATTTGTTAATTAGTAAAAAACATGAGTCAATTCAAATCCTACGATTTCAAGGGTGTCGAGTGTTACACTATGATGTCAAAAAACAGATGTCTAACAAAAAACTGCTTCAATAGTGTTTCATTAATCAAATATTCAAAATATGAATGTATATTTTAGTTCTCAAAACAAAGCATACCTATATGATACAAGTTTTATATTTTTATTATTTTCTAAGCATGCCTTTATTATGCAGTCTAAAGAAAGCCATTACGCTTTATCGGTTCAAAAGATCCAAAATTAATTGAGAAATATTTAGAGAATGTTAATTTTTTTCTGACTATTTGTTTTTGGTGCAAATGCTTTGGCGCTATTGATTAATCGTGATTTATTTCTGTAGCTCGTTTATATTACAAACGGAAATTGTACCAAATTACCTTGATAGTTAGATTTATATGATGAATGATATGGAGAATTTCATGAAAAATATTAAATGTAACTTAAAAAAAAGATAAGTAAAAACGGGTTGGTTATTATTTACAATTAGGGCACTAAACTTTGTACGAAACAAACATGATCAGAAAACAAAACAGTCGAAATGCACAATCAAACAGAAAATTGAAACATATGATTGCATTATCGTAACTGAATTAACACTATAGCCGAGAAGATAGTAGTCTTACAGATTTTGTGCAAGGTGTTATATGTTCCTTAAATTTGTGAGCATTTCTTAAAGTATCCCGTGTTGTCTAAAAAAGGGGGTTTGGTTGTTCTTTAATTCATATCTTCTAATGGCTAGTATCCAACTTTCCAATTCATCAAGTTTCTTCTTCTCTAAAGATTGCAATGAAAAAATATTGTTCATTAAACATTGATAGCTGACAATATCGGTATCGGCTTGAAAAACAATCTTGTTATCTTCATAGGTATCGCGTTCCAACGAGATGTTTAATACGCTGTTACTCGTTTGAAATGTTTATCCATGATCCTATTTCTTTGTTTATGCTTCCACATTACATGTTCATGTTCATGTTAATACTCCTACTTTGCATTTGTACAATTGAAACTGTATGAGAAGCACATGTTTCAACAGGGAAATCGGCCTTAGCTGAATTAATGATTTGAAGAAAAAAAAGGTAATATGTAATGTTTAGACGAAATGAAGTGCAAGAATAAAAAAAAGTAAGAAAAGGCCATTTACCTGGCCAAATTAAGAAAATATACAACATGTCCGTCAATTACGCCTCTAATGTTCGTGTTTGAAATTTTGCCTATTGGACAACATCTTCAAAACGTTGATGCCTATTTAAACACCATTCAAATGTCAAGTCAATTGGTTTATAAAACATATGATCAATTAAATGTATTGTCGATTGCTGTGTAAAGATGGTAGTTTTTGAAATACTTGAAGGAATTTTTCCTTAGCAATACGGCCTGGCCGTCATCCCTGAAATAAAAAGGAATATTTCCTTAACTTTGAATTTAACACTACAAGACAAACGTTTATATAGAAAAAGTAAAAATAATAATAGATATATCAATGTTAAATGTTATGAGACCCGTATAACAATTATTGATCAAAATTGTTTGAAAATAAAAATGTTAATTGTGGGTAAAAATGAAGTCATAAAAGCTTAATGTGTTGCTTCCGAAATTCATTTTTCATGGGTCGGATTTTGCTTTGCAGATTTAGGTAGGTACATTCTGATAAAAATAAAAACAACATAATCTATATATTGTTCTAATTAATGGGAAATAACATATTTATTCATACATGCATGAGTTAAGTAAGTAAAAATCTGGTTCCATTTTTTGATAGTTAATATTACTTGGTTGGTTGAAGCTGTGTGGTTGAAGCTGTCTCATATTTTTAGTGAAAAAAAAATAGGGATGATAAAAAAAAATTGCACCGAGGAAAACGTCGTTTTTCCTTACATAATGTTTGGTTTATCCAGGTAGGTCTGTCAATGGAATTGTATAAATTAGTTTTTAATAAAATTTATAATCAATTGTTTAATTACCTTGATATTTTAAAGACGCTTTTCTTACAATTGAATGCATCAACTTACATTTCTTGATGCACTTTACTACGATTAGGCTCATTCCATATTACCTGTTTGACTAGGTTGTATGTTTATCGTGCATCGCTGCATTTATCGATGAGCTGGTTTAATTATATCGCATTGAAAACAGTTCCTTCCCTCTTGTCATGGATGCTTTCATTCCCCATGGTGTGATTATATCAATCAAGACGGGTCAGACTAGATCTTGTGTAATTCGATCTAGTTTCACATATTCACACTTTTCTTATACTTTCTCAAGTGCAGAAACAAGTGAGCAGACGGGAAAGTTCCTACAAACGTCAACTCCTATTCCATAATGCAATTTTCTTAGCCTACACTATCAAGGGCCCAAGTAAACGGAAACGATGTTACGTCTCATCTTAGTCCTTCCTTAATATACGCTTTCGAAGAACATGTATCTCTTTTAGCCATGACAGTAGCCTGTTTGGTTTTAATTTTCCTTATTTACTGTTTGGAGTTCGAGTTTTTCCTCCATCGTTAATGTTTAAGTAACAATTATGATTAATTAATCGAAGAATTTGATATGTGTCATTTAGAAACTTTTAGTGTTGATATTGGTTGAGTTAACGTTGGGAATAATTATTAACAATGTTTAATATTACAAATGTCCAAACTTAAATACCCAAGATATCATTCTTAATAGCCTCTAAAACACATTTGATTTTTGTTTTGTAATAAGATCAGGTGACCATTTGCAACCTTTTCTGGCGTATAATTATATGGCTTACTGTTGCTAGATCGAAGATCGTTGCAATCGAAAGTCCGTCTAATCCCCAATCCCTTCCCTCAAGCGTTTGAAGGAAGGTTGGCTAGTCTTTTGCATACAACTTCCTTACTCTCACTACGATTACCAGTTACGCTCGGAAGTTCGCGAAGAGTGAAGAGAGGTACACGAGTAAAATCTACGAGTAAAAGAGTAAAAGCGAACGGCAACGTACTCCTTTCACGAACGGAGCGTTGTTTGTCGTGCGCTAGCTCCACCGTTACTGGTGGAACTTAAACCCGCGGATCTACACAAGATCGAAAGACGAACCGTCAGTCGGTCTGCCAGTCTGATCGCGTCCGTCAGCAACAAAACAAACATATGGTCTGACATGCTTTCGACCTACGCATTGTCGCGAAGTAGTTCCCGCTCACGTGTTGCTTGGTGTTTGGCGAATACGCAGTACGAATTATGAACATAAACTAGTTGAGACTCAAATTAAAACAGTGACATAGTGCAGTGATTTAACACATTTGTATATTACAGTTAACGGCACAACCATTTGATCAAAGAGTGTTACAAGTGCGGTGGTGGTAGACAAGAAGTGAAACATTCGATCGTTACAAATCAAATCAAGCAAGAAGTAAAACAAATCAGGTGCGATCGATACGTTGCAAATGTTTTTTTTTTCAAAACGATCTCGTTTACAATATGGCCTGGCTGTTCTAACGGAATAAAAAAACGATCTCGGATAGATGCGTATTTATTATCGTAGAATTTGTGTTGTGACAATTATGTGACAATTATGTTTATCGAAAAAGATGGAATAACAAAAATACTGTAACTTTTTCAATGAAGTGTTTTATGGCTAACAATAACAGTAAGTGAAAGAATTAAACCCTATATATATTCTATACGGATTCTATGCAACTAGTAAAACGCTATTACCTTAAGTATTTCAGTATTGGCATCGTAAGGAATTTGAACTCACTTAAATAAATAGTGTATTTGGCGGTTGTTTTTATTTCCGTAGAATAGCCTTCCGGATCTTGTTTCATTGCAACGATCAATCGAGGTGGATAATACTGCTTATGGAAGCACACTGTGCACATGAATTTCTTCCTGACAAGATTCAATTGGGCACAAAAGCACATTCATTAATAGGCTAATCTATCATTACTATTATTAACGTCAGATTCGACACATTCCTTCGTTCGTTGATCTTTTGACCGTTAGCTATTGCAGCAGCACCGATTGTATGTGTGTGTCTCAAACGATGGTTGCACTTTCATTAATGCTTCCTTCTCGTTATTTAATGTCTGTTGTGTCTTAAAATGTCTTCAAATGATTTTTAAATAGCAAAGATTGAAGCAGTTTATTGGTGGTGATTGCAGAATCCTCATAAAGCTACTGCTTTAAAAAGCACATCAAAAACAATATTCATTACAATGAAGATAAAGTTCTGTCCGCTTAAGGGGTTATGTTATATTGATTTAAAAATAAGTGAGTAATTTTGGCAGTGGTTTACACGATTTAATGGTATCATGAATAAATTTATGAATTACTTCCACGACAATATCAGTGAAATAGTTTACCATCCAGAAATCACAGTATTTTACATTTTTACTTATGCTGTGCTTGGGCATATGCCTACATTTAGTTCAATGAATCGCGGCAGGCAAACTCTTCTAAGCTCTATATTTTTATCATTATCTTTCTGCTGTTGGGCCTCATAGATGTGGAAAGTGACTATCTTCATAATCAAGTTTAACTGGTTGGGGAGATATAATTGACTTTCGTTGAAGCTCATAGTTGGTGGTTGGTGTGTGTTTGCAGCCGTAAAATACCCTTAAGATCTGCATGTGAGAAAAAATCGTTACAAGCATGCAAAACTAATGGATGAAATGAATTGAGCCCTGAAGATGGGAAACTTTTGTTGTGTCAATAATCAGATGTGAATTGTGTCAGAACCAATATTTTTTCAAAGTACATACTGAAGATGTATGAAGGCATTTAAAGATTGACTGACAACATCGTCATACACCCATTTTAGGGCATCTTGTTTGATGTTGGCATAAAATATTCAAAATGTCTTTTCTTGCCATTTGATTAAAGAAATAGAAAGTCATGTCATACAAACTTTTTTCATACACTCAGACCGTGTCCATTAGAAAAGAGTACCTCAGTATCAATGCATTTGCAGCATATAGAAAATTTAGCTAAGACATGGATTTCAACTTTCCTAAAATTTGATATTATAATACCCCTAATGACATCATGCTTCAACCCATTGTTTAAGTTAATTCCAAAGCATTTTAAGCATATAAATACGATTTATATATTGCCAAGAAAAGACTGCCACGCCATCATAATCAAAAAAGCGTCCTTGTTGGTTAAAAATCATGGAGAAGTCGTCTTTAAATTATCAAAATATCAGGATAAATGAACTTTTATGTTACCAAAGTTACTGTTACTAAATATTGTTCTTCAATTGTTTTGAGTTTCAAGTTTACTTAAATGGACAAGTAACTTCCAAGCTCATCTGTAAATATATAAGGAGTTAGGTTTAGATATCAAAAAAATTGTGATATAAACCATCTAAGGATGGCAAAATAAAGAATTTTTCTAAAACTTTACCTTACAGATACAAAGCATGTTATGCCCTTTAAAAATATTTTTGGAAATCTTTTTATATTGTTAAACCCAGAAATATTACATTCTCGTTGATCATAACAGCGTAACATTTTTTTTTCAAGGTGTATAAACGTTGTTTGTTGAGTAACATTTTCCTCTCTTTAATTGAACCCAACATACATTTCTTACTGTCCACAAACTTAAGTAACAATTCAAAGCTTGAAAAGTATGCTTCTCGTATTATTTTCTTTGATAAAGATTGTAAAAAGTGGTCGATAAAAGTTTGAGTTCCTGATACCCGCAGGTGTATTCGTAGTTTGATCAAAAAAAGAAGAAAAACCGTAACTAACTGAAAGCACGAATAGATGGCCTAATGATTCAGCACGGTTTCGCGCTTACTTAAGGTAACCTTGGAAAAAGAGGGTAGCCCAGTACGTGAAATAGAGCTAGCTGTACCTGCCTCTATGTACTTTCGCTTTCACTGTCAGTTTAATTCTGCTGTTCACCGGCCACAAATGTGTGGGAAACTTATTTGTTCCATGATCATGCATCGAACACGAAATTCGATTGAGATGATACGACATTGCAGATGAACAAATAAGTTTCATTTTCTTCGTGTGTGATAGGTCTGACTTTTAGCTTGAAAAATATCAAAGTGCAAATTTATATAAATATTGAAACAAGGTTTGCTAGACAGTGCACGTTTCAAAGTTGCTTATAATGGATACTTTTTCTTCAATTAAGCTACCTGGAATATAAAAAAAATATTTTTCAACGCGACCTATTAAGATTAGTTGAAAATTAAGCATAAATAAAACAAATCCAAGGTTTGGAAACCAAATCACGTCCGCCATAATCTGTTACCGTTTTGCGAAACATTAAAATCTGGCACGAGATATGACGAAACAATAATTTATTTACCCCAATATATTACACGAAGAATGATTGGTACCTTTCCTTTCTAACGGTGTGCTTATCTTAGAGATGTTTTTGAATATCTTGAATCTCGGGTTTGCTTCACGGGCAATGAATGAGAACTGCTCATTCTTACACGACTAGCTGCAGCGCTGTTCTTAATATGTTTTCTCTGTTTTGTTTTTCTCTAATTACAGAGCGTTGGTTTTTCTCTACAATATCATCCTCATAGATTATCACTCCATCAAGCGAAACGAAATGTTAATAACTCTAATAAACTGTCGTGCCCAAGTGATCCAAAAGAAGTACATTGCATCTGACACATGCCATTTGTGTATTAAACGTGTTTCTGATACCTTATAACTTATGAAAGAGGCAAGAATAAGCTTCTTTTTCGACCATTATTTGCGTTTTGCTGCTTACCTTTCTGATCCACGATTGGTATAAGAGTCATGCACTTTAACGGAAATCTCGGGTGCATCAAAATTCACTGGGAATGACTCGCTTAACAAACGGTGCCGTGACGTAAATTGCATTGTACTATCGACCAGACTCACCTGAAGGCTACGAAAGCAGCAGCTCACGATATCTAGCTACAGTGCTATAGGAGAATTGCCTTTAAGTTATGTAAATTTTATGCAAAACGGTGACCCTTTCCCAAGCCGTGTTGCGAGGGACACATCCAAAACTTGAAGCTGCCTGCAAAGTGAAATTCGCGACACTAAATATGAGGTGAAATGAAAACAATAACAATTTCAGACACGAACACGCAAATGAGCGAAGCAAGCGTGTCATGCGAGCCAACAAATCCGGAAGTCGGTCTATGTGGATTTATTGCTTGCTATAAAAACCGTGAACTGAGGAGCAGCGAGAACAAAAAATCAATGTCCGAATTACCACTGCCACACTCAACATGTGTTGTCATGTAGCCAGTTCAAGCCCGATGAGACTGAGTTCAAAGAGTCAACCGAGGAAGGTGAAAGATGTGGAGAAAGTGAATTGAGCACTGTGGTGCTGTGCTTGCAAGAATTTGTTCATGTGTCTCAAGCAACCAAATCAGATTTAAAGCGTTTTCTCTGAACTTTCTGGTTCTGATGGTGTATACCAACTGTAACATAGACATTCCGGAACTATCTAGCAATATATGAAAACTGTTTCCGTTAATCAATGCTAGTACGTCATACCGAATTATATGTCCACCTAGTGATACTGTCTGGAATCAAGCCTATTTTAGTGGAAAATCGTAAAACATATCTTGGCAGCAGCATTCTTCCAGACACTACAGCACACGGCAACGACAGAACCTTAAAAGCACAAAACATCTCGAAAATAGAATCATGCAAAATGCACAAACAATGTGTATGACCATTTTGCTGTTAGTCGTTGGTTTTGTTGGTGCAGACAACTTGCTCTTTTCAGGTAAGTTTATGATTTGTTTCGTTTAATAAATTAATTTGAATGTTACAGGAATTTTTTAACAAGGACCTAGTGGCAATATACATAAAATGTATATGTAGAAAGAATCGAGATTATGACATGAAATTGCTCCAAACTGATCAATAAACGCATTCGTTGTATGTAATAATGCCTCTATTTAACTGGTAAATGGTCTTTTGTTGTTGTTTACTTTGAATTGCGTGCAATAATTTACACTTGACAATATCTGCAAGAGTTGACAGTTGTAGGTAAAAAACCTTTTGTGGTATTTAGCTTAACCTGTTTGTATGTCTGTAACGTTTTCTTGAATTTTGTTTATGTAATTAGTTAAATTATATAGACACACCAATTTGCATTCCTGTGACATTTTCTTTTCGCAAAGCAACATGTATCAACAACTTAGTATCTGGCTAATATATTTTCTGTGTTCCTGCTCCAAAATATTCAGGCTGCAGCACTTGGTGCAGTAAAACGTGCATAGATTGCCAATAGCATACGTTTCAGCATTTATATCACAATTATGTCATTCGTTGCTTGAGGTGGTTCACGTCTTATACGTGCTGTCTCATTATCTGCCTGTTTATCGATTGTTATGTACAATAAGCGTTGAAAATTTATAATTTTGCAACCTGCGTTTTATACATTTTAAACTAATTTATAAATATTTTTCATTTATAAATATTTTTTAAACATAAATTTGAACTTTGTTGGTAGGAACCCCTAGTCTTAGAAAAAAAATGTTTCTCAAAGTTTCTGGATGTAATGGAACCATTTTTTTAACAAACATTAAAATATTAAGCTGCAAAAAGATGATACTTGAAGATCGAGCTTAAGTATCGCATACCTCTGAAATAGGATATAATTATTGCCGAAGGCCGTAACTTTTTTAATACAATTTTGCATTCAAAAGCCTGCACCTTTGCCTCAAATGTACAAATCAATGATTCGTAGCAAACATTTAATCAGCGAGAAAATAATGCACAAACAACCCCATACTTGCAGATTTCGCGCAAGATAACATCGTTTAAATATGGGTGTTGAGGAAACCATGCTTCTTTCCAGACACACTTACATTTGTACTCTCACTGTCTTGGAAACCTGCTTGAGGTATGGGAGTGTACAATCTGCATATTAATTAAATATGTTCAAGATCTTCGGTAACGCCTCGTCTTCCTCATCGCAGTTTCTCTCGCAGCTTTCTTTGCCCGACCACTGGGAGCGAATAGAATGGCCGGCGTAAGGGTAAGGGAGAGCATATAAAATCAAACTTGTGAACAACCTTCCAAACACGATTGCTTCAGCCTAGCCTCTTACATCGTGGCGATTATGTAAACTGTGTTACTCCATACAAGGCACATCTACCAGAAACTTTCACTGATTCATCCTCCCCTTATGGGCCATTCTTTAAGTATGGTCGATGCTTCCGCCCGTCTTCTTAGGTACCCTCGATGTATGGGCGGAAGTAACACGCGGATTTTTGCATGAGGCAATAAAAAATGGCTAATAAGCACAGTACAACCAAAAAATGGAAACCGGATCGACATATTATGCTAATAAAATGTTTCCTTCCAGCCATGATCGCATAGCGACCAGATCGCATAAGCTTAGCTCGCACAGTCGCAACATTTAGCTTTAGGAAGTGAGAGTCGATCCTGTGCTATTATCAACATGTATTGAGAAGGGAAAAAAATGCCTGCAGAAACGACCATCGATGACCACTGTTTGTTAGCAATGTAAAAAAAAGTATGCGTAACATTTATTTCAATTTCAGCTGTTCGTTCCCTTCGGTGAATTAAACCATAATCTTTCGCGCCCATTGTATTATATTATACCGCATCGGTATCGAAGGAGACATGGCAATCGACAAAAATGGACCACAACGAAAGTGAAATCAGTCTTTTGTGTGTGTGAGGAGATTAACCAAATTTGATAGTAAAGTCCCATCCGTGATTAAAATAGTTTTGACCGGAGTGAAGCTGTAAACAAGCGTTTGGAAATCTGAACCAAATAGAAAAAGGAAAATTCTACGACCGATCAAATTTGTCCTCAAAGACGTGTACGTAGGACTGGCTAATGTACAGCAAGTCACAAAAATACGAGTGCGTTACTTAGGTTTAGGAAGACATTCACCAATGATGGTTTTGTGCCAAATTAATAGAGTAATAATAATTATGTTTACACCACCATCTTCAGTTATACCATTTTCAGTGGTGTAAAGGAATTCATTTCATTCAGAAACTTTTAAACTTTTAATTTAATTTGATTAAATGACATGCAATAAAAACTAATTTTGTCAAAAAACATTCAAATTAAAGAACTCTATAAATGTTTTATAGTTCATTAAATTGTTGTTCATTATACACTCAGCACATTATTAGCATTCAATTCATAACTAAGCGTGCAATGAAACTGTGTGACTTAAGAAAACAATAAATAACAATGGAGAAATGAACCGTTCAAAAGCAAAGTAATGTTTTCTCTCTTAAGGTCCAGAAAGTGGAGATTATCAATTATTTCCACCTTCGCGTGACGATGGACATGCTAATGACAATTGAAATTAGACTGTCAATAAATCGATTAAACCGTGAACAGAATGCTAATTTATTTTATTTTTTTTTTAGTTGAAAAAAGTTGATCGCAGAAGATCATAGTACCTCGTCTGATGTTGTGCTATTTTCTGTTGCCTGTGTACTCTTCATATTGCACTCTACTAAACTTAAAATAGTAAATCGATGGAAAAAATTTAACGACATTGCGTTTCTTTATTATTTAAAATTATGACTCATTTTACATTACATTTCCAGTTAACTGGCAAACATAATGGTACGTTAATTTAAAAATCTATTCTAAACAGGTTTTGCTCTATAAATTACGCTATGTTTACAATGAACAAAATTCAAAAACTACACATCCTACTTTTATTTGACTTTTTAACCCTTGACGGATGAATAGGCATGCTCAATCTTCTAACGCATTTGATTTATTGAAGCAGACAGTAGAGTTACCATGGAATGATTAGCATTTGTTTTTTTTTGTATATCTTGCATTGGATTTACAATAGACGGCTACGATTTAAATATAAAAAATTTGACATTGTAGTTGATAGCATCATAATTTAACAAACAATTACTTCATGTTTCCTTTACTTTTTTGCTAGTTTTCATTAAAGAACCATTTTTCTTTTGCTATGATCCACGGTGGCATGCAGGCTCACACATTGCGCATTTATTTTTTTGTTACCATGATCGTTTTGCTAAGCATAATTTAAGACCGATTTTTAAACCATTTTTTGCATCCTCCAGTCTAACCTATCATTACCATTTCCCTACTTTTGATTGCATCATAATATATGAGCAGTGCAGCGACGGTTTTTCACCAAACTTTGGTGGAGTATTTATACCAGCCGGAAGAAAGGAATCGAACATAAATTGCTACGTAACGATAAGTAATAAAACATTACCAATGAACGCCAAGTAAGGTGGTCTCAAACGCCATTGAGCAGTTTGCAGACATTTATTTGAGGAAAGTAATAAAAAGAAAAAAATGCAGCACATACACCATTGCATCTCAAATAGAGCAGTGCGCCAGCACAAAGATTCGTTAAGTTTGTACCATGAAGGGACAAGAGAAACGTATCTCCGTTATAGACAATTTTACTTTTCCTTTCATCTGCCTAACCGCTGAAGCAGGAAGATTTCCTCACCGGCACAGCCTCACTGCTACCTCGATTACAACACTCTGAGCCGGTTTTTTTGTTTTTGCTTGTTTCTTATTTCCTGTTTCTGTGCTGGCAGGGAGGAACCTGTAGGTCAGGTGTGCACGATGGTAGCTGATGCTAACGAACGGCTGAAATGACGTTGTTTCAGTGATGACGCTACGATACCTCCTCACATCCAGCTGGAACTGGAGCTGGAGTATCTTGATTGCGCTTGTGTAAGCATCAGTAGCGATTGTACTTTTGAATCGAATCGTAGGGTAAGCACTGCAATTTTCAAATGCTAAAGAGGTCTTAACTTTTTCTTCTTCATTTGTAAGAGTGTTACATGGGCATGTTCCATTTTCCACATGTTCCATTTGTAAAACTTTTCTTCATCTCGGCATCACGAAATATATAATATGATATGAAATAATATGATTCACCCACTAAAAGCTAGCCATTCAAGTAATCTAATTCATTTGATAAAAGAATGGTTAGTAGCTACATTACCCAGTCTTTTTCCAATTCTGTGGCAGAACAATCATTGCTGGGCATGGCCTGAGCCAACTATGGCTCTCTGTGACTTGAAGTAAGGTTTGCACAATAGTCAGTCCTGCATATGAGTCGACAGCCCGAATGAGATACGAACAACGTCAGACCTTGTAAAAGGCCAACGCTTATTATACACCGTGACGCCCGCGAAGCACATGTAACGGAACTATTTTCTCCCTCAGGACCATCCATTATCTAATGATTATCGAATGAAAGGGAGTAGTATTGCAATCTGGCGTAAGCTCACTGTTCATTTGTGGAAAACATGTTGCTGCTGAAGATAAAAACTTTCTCCGGAAGTGGGCCCTTACTAAGCGCATTGCATTATTTTTTTTTTTTTTCAAATGATGTGTGCAACTTACTATTCAATTGGCGATGGATGATACGCTAATGGTTTCATGTACACTAAGAAAAGAAAATATAGTCAACAAAGCAGGTAACCCGATAAAAGGATTCCATAATAATTATATTACGGCTATAAATAATAAAATTACCGCTTTTATGAGAATCTCTATGCCATTACACCGGAAGTTCTTCCATGATAGTAAGTAGTCATTACTATATTAATTTAAACTTCCTTTCTTTGAAGTACCTTTTCTTGGTGCATGCAATAGTAAAGCAGCATTGAATTTCAAGACTGCTCCACGAAGCTATCAATGGAATAATGAAACATCTTCAAATCACATCATACGTCTTAAGTTAGTTTAGTTAGGCTAATGTTAAAATGGTATATAAAGTTCTCTGTTTAGCTTGCTGGCAGATAGTTAACGCAAAATATATTAAATGAAATGAAAAATAGTTTTTTTTCTTTTTATGAAGTAAATTAAAGTTCAGGATAGACCATTTGAAACATCGCTAGACCGAAAATCTCAAGATCTCAAACAACAACAGAAATGTGCTTGTTATTTGAAAAAAAAATACGATTGTAACAATGTCGTTGCTTCGAATTAAAATATCATAGAGTCTCATCGTTTTAATTATTAATGCTTTTTGCTGTCAACATTTTTTTTCTAGACTGTGGAGTTAGGACATCACGTCGCCAGCCTCGCAGTAATGTTTCAAAATTATCAACGAGTGCCAACTTTAGCCATTCCAGTTTGACACCTTTTGTAAGGAATCCAAAAATAATGCACGGAACACCCACGGTCGAAGGCCAATATCCGTGGCAGGTATCGTTGGAGTTGCTGCATCCGTCGTTTGGTTTCATAGGGCACTGGTGTGGAGGAGTATTGATTGAACGAAATTGGGTTCTATCAGCAGCTCATTGCATCCACAAGTACGTATCACTTTTGAAAAGACATTCAATCATATTTATTTACGTTGATGAATTTAAGAGTATATTAATAAGTCTGTTGCTGCTTTCTGCTTCTAGCGATTTGTTCAACCTGCCACTTCCTGCCCTATGGACAGTTGTTCTTGGAGAATATGATCGGCGTACCGAATCTGGCTTTGAACAACGAATACCAGTCGATAAGATAATTTTACATGAAAAATATCACAACTTTAAGCATGACCTTGGTAAATAATTTATCAACATCAGAATCCTTTCTGATGTACGAAAATTGCGTTCACATAACCATTTGTCTGTTTTTGCAGTGTTACTTAAATTGGGAAAACCTGCCAATACGTCTCCAAATTCTCGGGTAAGGAAAATATGTCTTCCATTTGCTGACTTTAAGGTTAACAGCATGTCATTTGATCCACGACCAACACAACAATCAAAACCGGATTTAAATAGTAAACCGGCATATTTTTTCGACAATGAGCAGAGTGACGATTTGAATGTACAATCTGCACCGGATCACGAAGGTTTCAATGAATCCGAATCGTTTCCCGAACCAATGCCCTTGAGAGATGACAATTTTTTAAGACATTTCAAAAAATCATTGCTAGAAGCATCCCCAAATAGCCGTGCTGGGCGATCGCGAACTGCCAGGTATATGATCAACCATTTGGTGGAGGAACGATTGCGTTCCAATCGAACTAAATCAGTTTTATCGAGTGCACAAACGGCTTCGTCGACACCCGACGCTGCAAGTGCTGGTCGGTTTTCCCGGCGACTATTCGCCCTAGACACGTTCAAACCTGCCAACACTCAGCAATGGATAGGAAGAAACGGTAGACGATGGATAGAAAGCCCCTTTGCAGGAAACGTCGCCTTGGCCAACAATGCACCGTCAAATCGTCAACATTACCGGGCGAATCTTAACAGTAAATTTGGCAACAATAGACGACGGAACGATAAATTTTCCCATGCTCCCGTTTACTATCGCAAAGAGCCTAACTACCGAACAGATGACGCCATCAACCCAGTGTCTCCTGAAGTCAATGGTCCGTTCGAAAATTTCGCTTCTGACGCTCAAATGGACCATGTCTCGTCTGCTAGTGGTATGCCTGATACGTCACAGTATGTGGATTGCTTGGCAACAGGTTGGGGAAAATCAACAATCGATGATGAACTCACCGATGTCTTGCTGCAAACTCGCGCACCGATACAGAGCAGTAAGAAGTAATTACCCCGAACTGATGAGTTTTGTAGACAAGTCTTTACTTCAAAAAACACATTTTTTTATTCGGTTTCCTATGATTATTTTCAACAGGTGCGAGGAAGCGTATGGGGATTTTATCAAACTTCATCGTGGTCATCTTTGCGCAGGAAACTTAGACGGAGCCGGTGGAACGTGTGTGGTATGTATGAGTGTAGTACGGGAATGATTTGTAACCTCTTCCAACCCTATGGCGATAAATAAATACAATTTTCTTGTATGTAAACATATCAAAACTTCTTTCAGTTTTGTAAGCTTCATTGAAATGAAAACAAAACAACTTTCGTCACATTTTGAAATCTTATGAAACGAATCTACATTATTTTATCGTTTGGAACCATTTACAAATGGATGCCATAGACAAATGTGTCAATTTTCGTTCATTCGTATAATTGACTGTTTGAGCCAACATCACAAATGTTGTAATAGCAATACGACCTGGCCGTTACTACCGAATGAAAAAAAAATAAACATACTAATAACTTTTCTTCATTTTTATTCTTAGGGCGACTCTGGAGGTCCTTTACAATGTCGTATAAGTAAACGCGGTCCATGGATATTGGTAGGAATAACTTCATTTGGATCCGGATGTGCCTTCAAAAACTATCCTGATGTGTACACAAAAATTTCATTCTATCGCCAATGGATTGTGGAAGCTATTCAAAACAACTAAACTACACGACTCTCGTAAAGAGTGTTACAGTTTTATTGGTTTTTTTTTAAATTTTTAGATTCGGCATACATATGGTACAGAAACAGAAAGTCTGTATTGTGATATTACTTTAGTAAAGTTGAGGTGTGAAACAATTAGCATTGAAAAGTATTTTCAACCATTTTCTGTTATAAAGGTTCAAGACATGCATCTTCCCAGGGTCAGTTGATCATAAGACTGATGAAGCCACATCAGCTCGATTTGTGTAAAGAGTAGAGTAGATGATTGATTTGTTACTTGAAACCGATGTTTCTAAACTAAAACTTATTGTTTAAGTGATGCAGAAAAAATAAAAATTTATCGTGAAAATGTGTAAAACAATTTTTAAATATAATGAAGTTCCATAAAAATTATGGAAATTATTGTAATATTGTTTGCAAAATGTTAAAACAAACAAGAGATGATACTAGCAAATAGCATAACAAACATATCACTCACACTAGTTACTATAGAGACTAGTTTGCTAAAACTAAAGCTGAGTAGAACATTGTTGTAGTTATTGAGTTCATGTACAAATAATAACTATGGTAAACCATTAAGATACATAATTTTACAGCATAGAACATAGTAATGTACCGAATAATGTAATTAATAAATCTTTTGAAAACCTTAGAAGGTTAGAACTTACTTTTTCTTCCGTTTGAACGAATTTGTTTGCAATGCATTTTTGTGTTTTTTCGTCACGATCGAGAAAAAAAAAAATTAAATTTCAATTTTCCGGACTTTTGCTGTTCCTGAAATTTCGCCATTAGAGTTTCTATTTTAGACATATTTTGACTATCCCATTAGCATGTACATTTTGGCGTATTACAATAGGACATAAAATTTTAATGATTTTGTTATGTCACCCTTAGATGAAAATTGTTACTAATTTAATAAAGTTAAGTTAAGTTTAGTTTTATGTGAATAAAAGAAAAATAACAATAAAATTAAAAACAGCAATACAATAAACCAACAAAAGATATTTAAAAACTGTATAGACACTTTACGAAAAGTTACATTGTACGGAATACCATTTTAACTTATCTCTATTTATAGTTTATTATAAGACATTATTTATATGATTAGTTGATTGTCAGTCGTCACTACGAGGTAACGATCCGTATGGGATTAGCATATCAGCCCTATGACGGATGCAAAATGGCGCTGAGTTATGACTATGAGATCCGTCCGATGATAGGTAAGTTACAACATTTAAAAAAAAACTTTTAGTGATGGTTGACTTTTAAAATGAAGATCAATACCAAATACTATGAGTTTTCTATATGTTTGTATAGTTGTTTCCATAGTAACGGCTAGGCCGTATTATATGATAAAAGATCAAATTCATTGTCGACTATACACTGCATAATTTTATCATTTATTAACTTTAATAAATCCATTTATCATTTATTAACTTTAATAAATCCTTTTCGCCCTCACAACATTGGACAGGTACTACATTACAGATTGACTATGTGCGTAGAGTGGAATATACTCTATATTTTGTTTAATGAAAATGCAGCTTTGCATAAAACTTCCCGTCACATGATTTTCTGCTTTTCTCTTAAACTATTTTGTTTTATACCCTGCAGTAACATTTTTCAAATAATACAGATAATGATGCTCATTAATGCTTTGGCAAGCCCTGATCCTGCAAGTGGATTGTTATGTTTTTATGAAATAAACACTCTTTAGTTATGCTTAACACGTATTTTACATCATCACGTTTACATTTTTTGCGTTCATTTAGTTGAGAGTTCAAATAACTCTAACAATCTCCAAGGTATTTCAACGATTAATCTCATATTTAAGCATTGAAAGGTCTTAAATTGTTTGAGAGTAGAACTTGAAAAAATAAAAATTTGAACGAATCAATAATTTACTGAAAAATTGACGAAATCCCCAAACTTTTCAACATCTCGAAGAACATGTTTATCATATAAATGTCCCACGACGTATTCACATGCACACATTCAAAGGCATTCCTAGCCTAAGGTATTCAACTACAAACTGTACAAACATTTAGGGATGGTTCTATAGAATGCATACAGTGAGCATATAAGTATTTATCCTTACGTATGTTGCACATAAAGAGGACAATTGCGGACGTACTGAACGAAGTGCCGCAAATATAATGTAATTAAAAAAACCCCTAATAGTATGCAACCAAATGTCGTAACCACCAAACGACGTAACCTCTCACTTTCAGTTAGCTGAAAACCCCTTGAAAGTATGCACGTTTAGAGGTCGTTATAGGTTTGCGGGTAGCCATATCTGGAACATACTCTCCGAGATATTGAATGTTTCGAAAATATGATTTAATTTTCATCTTTTGATTTCATCAGTTTGGGCTGAACACCTATTCTTTAGCAATTAAAAACATTTTTAAAAGAGTTAACCGTATGTTTTAAGAATAGAAAGTATCGGTGATTTTGAAAATATTCTTGTTTATCAACCCTGCACTACGACTTTGAAAGTGAGTTTGTTTAATCGTTTCCTTTCCATTCAATCCAGTATATTTAAATGAAATTTTACCTGCAAGTCACCTACTCGGTAATTTTGATTTGGTATTTGGTGGGAGGGAGTGGTATGTGCCAACAGGTTTGGAACAGATTTCGGTGGAACCATCCCTATGTCCGCCAACCGTTAGATCGGCCATTGGTGCTAATAAGTTTCTTAAAAAAGGGCAATTGTTTCACCAGCATGTTGCAGAAGTAGTTGAGTTTGAATTAACCTTTAACATATAGAGGATTGATAGAATGCCATATTGGATAGTTTTTTAAAACATATAAAGTTTGGATTACAATAATTCATTCCATAACCCGCTTCGCTGAAAGCTAGGAATCCCTCCTCATGTCTTTATCATCATCTATCCCCATTCATAAAAAATAACTGCTATGAAACGTGGTTGTAGCGTTATGATTAGTTATGAGTTATGATATAAACTTATCTTGTTGCGCAATTGTTGTATATTATGTTCCTTTGTTCCTTTTTATGTATCATGTTAACTTCCTTAACAATGTTAAGCCGTTTTTTGCTGCCTTTAAATGAATAAAAGTAATTACAATTGTAATAATAACCATCGGATGTTAAGCGATCTATGAGCTGCATTGAGTGTGATACGGAATTACAAGCTCCAACACCACAGCAAAATAAACTTCAATTCCAGATGAAAAAGTTCCACCAACAACAACACATATGCTCAAACCCGTCCATCAGGTGGCGTTACGATTTGAGCAACACTTCTTTTGTGTGATGTCACAGCGACATATAATATTTAACTTTTTTCTCCGGGTTTGGAGGCACATTTTGATCGGTCGTGTATGGAGGGTATTTGTCGGGAACGAAATTGTTTGTCGGGATGTCGTCAAAACCATTACTGCGCCATCTGTTGGTGGAGGCACGGTATCATTAGAGCTTTACGATTTGAAGCTTTATCCTTCCATTCCTATTTCTTCAATAATTCTTTGGTAGAAAAAAACATAAGTATTCTCACTTTTGATTCTTACCCTTAAAACATTTTAGAGCACACATTGTTATATATCATGCTTTACGATTCGGAAGGGAAGCTTGTTTGCCGAATGGTTTGAAAAGAATCGTTCAGCTGTTAAAGTGCTGTAAATTTAATAGTGTTCTGTTCCGGTTTGGTTATACTATGGTGTTGTTTCATTATATTTGGTCCAACTAATCAATAAAAATTTTAAAATATAAAAAATATACAAAAATGTATTAGTGGGTCACTAGGGGTAGCCCGGAAGTCTTAAAACATATGATGAATAAAAAAATATTATTCTTGCTTTATATAGCCTTCAGGATAGGTATGATTGCAGCCATGTTATGTAACCCTGAGAGAACCCAATATGTAACAGTTTATCGATAAGTAGCTGATTGCTATCCCAGAAATAAAGACTTTCAAATAAGGCTTGAAACTTTATAGTAATATATTTTTTTTATTAGAGCTTTTTATAGCTGTCGACATTTTTATGCATTGGGAACATATGTTTTGTACGCACCGGGAAAGGTGTTTAAATTCAAAGAATTAAAAAATTCAAATTAATTTTTGATTTAAAAATTATCAGTTATAGTTAATGATAGTTAAAAACAATTACTTTTTTTGAGCTTCTAAACCAGTAAAATTTCCGGTCCAAAAGGATAAGTGTACAGTTCAGTTTAATTAGAAATTTGTCGTCAAAAGCATAATGAATCTAATCTAACAGAACGGTGTTGGTAGTGTAAAAATTGGTACAAAGTGGTGAACGAATTCTGCACTGTAACATTTTATTTAACTGTACACATATTTACAGATTGATAATCAAAAGATGTAAATTACATAGCGTTAACGATACAAGGCTTTCAACAATATAATGCCAATAGAGATACGGAAGCTTTCGACTATCAGATATACACGTTCATAAATGATGATGATAATGATGATGGTGATGAAATCCTGCAAATGTATTAAACTATTATGAGAAATCTCTTTAGACGATTTTTTATCATATCATTCTATACCGTGTATTATCATACCGTTACTTTTGATATTAATGTTTAATTACAAATTTTGTAAGAATATGTAATTTTACCATGACTGCACAGCTATCCATTGTTTTATACTTAAAAAGACTAACCCAAGGGTAAAATATCGTAAAGAATAAGTTTATATTTTTTTTTATTTTTCATATGGGCAGCCTACATTACTTAATTTAATAAAATTCATACGAATAAGTTATACTTCTTGGCTGAACGACCTCCTAGGTCACGTGCACCATTTTTGGCTTACGAGATTTTTGAATAACACATAGTAGCATAGTCATCTCCACTACAAAAGAACGGTGTGGATGGGATTTGCACCCCTACCCTGTCGTGTGAGATCGGCGCTTATACACCTCCACTACCAGACCACCCAAAAACATAAAAAATAAATAAAGTCTGGTTTACATGTTTGAGCAATTTAATTATTTTATCCATGCCGCATCATAACAATAGTATTTACATTTAACTGTTTTGTTTTCAAAACGACCATTTTTACAACACCATATTTACTATTTGTACATTCATGTAACATGAAACTTTTTACATGAATCTATGACTCAGTTGACTTGAACTGCGCTAGTTATTCAACATGACCACCATTTTGTAACAAGAAGAAAATACTAAGTGTATCAGCTTGTTTCCCACACATGCGCACTGCATTGATTACAATTAGCTAACTATCGTAACAGTATATCACAATGATTCTTAAATAATGAGTGTGTTGAAGTTTCTTTGCAATGTTAAAACGAATAGAGAAACCGGGTACTGTCACGTGCAAGAACTATAGGCGGAATTGTTATTCTATAAGAATAAGTTGTCAGTTCTTTTTTCACAAACCCTATTAGTAGCAGTTATACGTGGAAAACTACTGTTTTCTGCAAAACAACCATGCTTTTACACTACAATGCTTTGAAACTTTATGCACTATTTTCGATAAGCAGTGGCTCACGACGTATTACTTCAGGTTCTCCATATTTTTCTAGCTCTTTTCTTAACGGATACGGAATCATATTGACTGTCGAGTATCTTATAGATTTCCGTGGGTCATATTCAAAAGTGGTTGCCTCAGAAGAGCACAGCAATACTAGAGCGGCCGTTGCAATTAAAGATACTCCCAGCAATGCCAGTATGCATACGAATCCTGTTTGCAAGTACGGTGCAATGCCAAATAGTAGGTTTAATAGCAATATTAATTCCGGGGTAAGCTTTTCCAATGACTGTAACCAAAAGGAAAGGTAAATTGTTTATTCGACTAAGCGTATTGACTTCAAACCGATTGCCAACTGCCTTACCATTTCCGCCCATATCAATGGAATGATCGTGTTGTGGAACGGTCTTAGCTCAGAATTAAAGCTTACATTTGTTAGGAGGCTGATTTGTACTCGAATGTTTGCTTTCATGGGAATGCCAAGTTGCTGTTGGAAGAAAGAGATGGTGCAATAGTTAGCGAGATAGGTTCAACTGAATTCAGTTGCATCATTTTGCGATGATTATCACCAACCGGTTGCATAATAATAACAGCGTCATGTTTTTCTTTGTTTGGACTAAGCCCATCAATCGCCTGCGAGAGGGACGGATCACCTTTGTAGAAATGCGGCAAGGAGACTGCTACGGGTATGTCTAAAAGATTTCGTAAGCTGCATGTTAGACAAAAGTCATCTTTTGGTAGTCACATTTGTTTGATACTCACTGTACCAGCAGGGGCTCAAATCTCCGAGTCCTTTTGGCAGACACTGATTCTTCTTGCAGTAACACGATGTATACGGATCGTCCACAGAGCTTTCGAAAGCGTTTTCTTGAATCGAGAACCAGTACGCCTTGATACCATCCACTTCTCCTTCGCGTTCGAAGGCTATCGGTAGTGTTCGGCAGAATGCTTTTCTATACACCTTAAAAACTTCGGTTTTCGAAATGTTACGTGGAAAAACCGACCCATCGTATGACCCTTGCAAAGTGTTACAAGGGGTGTTTCTGTAAAAGATTACAAAAGAATGAAGTTTAGTTGTTTATTGTAAGTAGACTATCTCACACACTACCTTCTATCAGCATCCCAATGATCCTTTGCGACATAGCCCCAATGAGCAAGACCAGGAGATCCATTCCACACATCAATAGAATAGTCTCGGATCGGTTCTTTCACTTTTAAACGCGATTCTATATCGTGATAATATTCTTCCTGCAAGCTTTCCACCAGGACATCTGATACATCATCGTCTACTATATCACTCTCTGCATCCCGTTGTTGGTTACGCACCGATTGGGGTAAATTGATTGTGACCGTATCGAATCCATCGTCAAACATCTATGACCAGAAAACGAAACTCCTAAGTACAGTTTCAAATCATCAATGCAAAGGGTGACATTCCCGTTCAACACAAAAACAAAAACTTTTTGCAATTAAAAGGTATATATCACAATACGTACTAGTTACTAGTCATGTTTTGGTACTACTTACTCGATCTAATATGCCCAGCTTCTGAAAGTGTATTATCTCCGGTAGCAATGTTGAGGCAATCCTTACCAAAGGGTCATCGTAACCCCAGAGAAGATCATGAGTGGTAATGTTTAAAATTGGCGCCATACCGAGCGGTTTAAGCGCAGCGGCCACTGCGAAGGCAGCAATTGTTGACATACGGTAGGCAGCGCTGGACACACCAAGCAACGCTATGTTCGGTATCATAATGCGATCCTCCTTCGGATCGCCCACCGATCGTTCCGGTACAAACACCTGCCTCCGAACGGGTACAAAACTAAGCGTACCGTTCGGGTTGAAGGTAGAGTTGCGATGTTCCAAAAACTCCTGATATACGTACGGGCCTATTTCCTGCACACGTAAGCGCTCCTCGCCCCGCATAAAGGCCTCCGGGTTCGTAACATTGAACACGTAAATACTGATGAAAACCTCTAATGGCGGCTTCTTCCATAAACGGTTTAGGTATGATCCTTCGTACATGGATAATTTCTACACAAATAAAAACAGAAATATTCATTATTAGAATTAAAACATTTGCGTTGTACAGCATAGGCCCACCAGCAAGCAGGGATGGTCAAAACAAACATTCCTAAACCAAATACATACATCTTCAACAATTACTTCGGTGGGATCGATCACAATGATTGCATAGGCTAGTGTCAGGAACAATACTCCGAGGCTGCATAGCTTAACAACTCCTATGGTGAGCGCACGTTTTCGTTCAGAGAAAGAGATGAGAGTAAAAAAGAAATCGTTGCATAAGACTTGTGAATTAAACAAAAAAGAAACGAAACCCTAATTTCAGCCCACTAGCCCACTAAAAACACCGGCAATTACTCATTCGCCGGAAGACAATGTGCAAAGTGTCTGGTTCAATGTCAGCGTTCAAGGAAATGTTTGTATGCAATCGACTTCTTAGGTTTAACGCCCTAAGGCCGACATAAATGGTAAGTCAACCGAATGCGTGTCAACAGACGTATGACGAAGTAACCCAAGATGATCTTGGTCACGTTTTAAACCGGTGCCGGTGTGCTTCATCATCAATGAGCCCAAAGATCCTTACACTCCATTAGGTAAGTCAAATGCTTCGTACATAACACCGCGGCGCTGACATTCCCGCGGCCTTGAGACCAAGTGAACCATATCAACAAACCGCATGAACCCTTTTGCCATACATTACGCTCCGTCTACACTACGTCAAGAGTTTACCTTTACCTTCTTCATAGTACTCAGATATTAATGTTTCAAACATAAACTTCCAACCAATGCCGTTGTTTTTAATTACCCTACTCAGATGCAACCGTTTAATATAGCGAACTGCATCGTAAACTGATGTTTGCACTTGTTCTTTCCATTTGTTAAACGCATTTTTTAAACATCTTTGCCATGTTCTCTGTTACTGTATTAGGGTGTTGGCACTGTCTTCAAACAAACCAGACCATGGTATTGCATATTTCCATGAACTCAACCGAACAATAGCAAATGGCGAAGCGCACATAATGGGTTTGCTGAAGGACGCAACTGTTTGTATATAGATAGCTGTAGTCTTTTCCTTTTGTTCGGTTTCCACTATTCTCTTTGCGCTTCGTTTGCATTTCATGCAATCTTCTTTATTTACGCCTTCGAAGAGTATGTAACTTAAGTTAATTTTTGAGGTTTGATCTAGGATCTAGGATAGGTTTAGTTTCAAATTATTTTTTGTTAACCAAGAGATGAACAAATACAAACTATAAGCAATATAAATTTAACCTAAAGACTTGCAAAAGGTAATGAGCTGTATCATTTTGCATGTTTCTCAGTAATAAAAAAGATCACATCGTAATAAGTGCTTAAAAAGCTGTAATTGTATTAATACCGGAATTCCCAAACACATCATTACACAGTACAGTAGTTTCCGGTTTGCTACAACGAGAACACAAAATCTCGTGTATTCAAATGTGTCACATGCTTCGAGCTCTACGCCTTCCGATCAAGATGCAAGGCACTAGGTAATCATTCCACTTCCGCAACTGACCTGACACTTGGCGACTAATCATAGACGACGAACCCGACCTTATGATCGGTTTAATTCTGTGACCTATTTGAGCTTTTTCTCAATGAATTGTGTTCAACGTATTACGGGCACGAGTGCTTACTGCCAGGATTAGCTTGTTGTTGACGGCGTCGAGCACGTTGTCATGTTTAGGTTTTGCACGTGAATCGCTCTTGTGTGATCAACCCCGTAATCGAAACAGAATTAAACGACTATAAGTTTACCATTTATCGCTTGCTTTTGTCCTATATCCTCAGCGCATAAACTCTTCGCGTGGCGTTTAACAATGGGCTTACAAACCGGTTACTTTCACAACAGCCAGCATCGATGGCAAAAAGCCTTCCCTGATATCAAGCACGTTTTCTGCCGCACTCTGTCCTCAGCACTCCTGCCCATTTTCTTGTGCGTATGAATTACAAAACTAATTAGACTATACTACATTTTAATTGCTAGCTTCGTCCAGTCCATGATTAAAGCTTAAAGCTATCTTAAAGCGATATCAAGATTCAACCCTAAGTGCCAATATCATTCTACTGTCTAAATCAACCAAGACCACGGAAAGGTAAAGATCTGTGCTTTGTGAATAAAATTATAATCAACGGCGAATGGACGCGGTAGTGAGTTGACCATAGTTGTCTAGTCAATAAATGAGACGCGGAAGCTCGTTCATGAGTGGAGAAAGGAAATGCACCATTACCATGCGGCTTGTAGAAAGTAACGTAATGTTATAAATAAAAGATATAACTTGAACAATACGCTCTATTCAAAGTGATGGCATAATGGGGTAACATCAAATGGAAATCTTTAAACTTGACAGAGACTATTGGACGTCGGTAATTGTTAGGTGGCAGTTACTAACTGATTAAATACAGAACTAACTGTTAAAATATTAACATCCACAACCGTACCAGTTCGTCTCTAGACTTTGTTACACAGCAAAATCTTTCTAAGATGTACTTTTGTGGTGTCACAAGATTGTGCTTTAGGTTTTTGTTAAAAAAGCGCTTTTTTACAATGTTCTACCTGTCTAAATGGTTTGCATGAAGCTGTTTAAAAATATTCCTTGGAGACGGCTAGATTTTATTGCTAAAAAACAATATTAGCCAAAAAGTAAAAATTCTGAGGCAGAATATAAGCCTTTTTTCTAAAGATTTAAAAAAACGTTACCCCTATTCTGTGAACTCTAGGGTTAAAAATACAACAAGTTAAAATACAATATTTAGTGCATCGTAATGAACAGATATTTGATGTGTTTTAGAATAAAATGATTTGAACAGCAAAGTCCTTTACGCGATATAATAACAGTACAGTGAATTAAAAATAATGTTTGCTTGAAATTTTAGTGTCATCCTTCTTTTTTTTTTTATTTTCTTCGGTTCAATTAATTACACAACAGAACTCTCAGACCTGCAAGCAGCAACACCATTTCGGTATATATGTACAGCCTGTCCCCGAGATACCTGGTTTATGTGGACTGGGAGAGACCGTGTGTATCGAATTTTCATGTAACTCGAACGTGTTTCAGTAAAAATGCTACCAGTATATTTTAAATTTTGTGTTCGTAAAAATGTCTCAGATTTATAATTTATGACATTGCATTTGTGCAGAATATCAGTGAAATTTAATGTTTTTTTATAATTTGAATGTAGCAATACGGCCTGGCTGTCACTACCGAAATAAAAAAAAAATAATTTGAATGTACCAAGCTATCCATGTACCATGTACCAGTCACATTTCCAAAACCTGCGCATCCGCTTATATCGGACACCGCGTACCTCGGGGACAACCTGTAGAAGCATTGCACAACATTCGTATGAACAAGGCGTCACAAGTCTCAAGGACCTCTCCTCTGCGCGTGTATGCGCAAAGATATTCTCTGCTGGTTGATGCATTTAAACGATAAATTGGCTTTCGTTACACGAGCAAGAAACGTGGGCAGTAAGGTGCGTATAAAATAAATACCTCACTAATTTTGCTTGTTCAGTAATTTTTATGTCAAATATTTTGAAAATTAATTATACCAACTATATGTTGATGATACACGACAAGGCCGTTTCGTTCTGAGCCTCTTTTCATGTGAGTGATTCATGATAACATTATTTGCTGTCTAATATTGTGCTCATTCATTTACTGTATACAACTGGGAAAAAGCCTCTTCCTACTACATAAAACTATTCAACCTGTTTATCTGCGAGACGGACAATGCAGGATGTGTGTTTAGTGTGACCCTACACACTTTTTGTTTCGTTGCGTGACAATATGCACTGATCTCCGGGATGCAAGGCTTTGCATTTCGTTAACCTTTGACCATCATTACTCAGGCCATGCGCACATGCCACGTGGACACATCCAAGGGCGCCCTAGTACAATCGTATATCTAACGAATTTTTTTTGTAGATTGATTTAAAAGCAATCTCACTAACTCATATTCTTTATACCGTTTCCGCGTATCACACACGTGGTACAGAGGTCAGAGACTCAGAGCCGGTAATAAACACACATAATTAACAAGCGAAACGCCTTTCCCCACACAGTACTTTCTGTAAGCACCGTGCAGTTTATTTTCCAGAGTAAGTTACTTTCAGAGAAAAAAATAAACTAAATCTGAATGAGCCAAAAACAAGGTAATTTGTTTTAATGTATAAAACAAACGTTTTTACGTTTTTGAACCAAACACTATATTAAATTAGAGCCGTGCACAGAGAAACAGAAAAAAATAACATACTTACGTTTTCTTTTCGAGACTATCGCAAATGCTGGCGTTGTTGTCATCTTGGACCGCTATTCTTTGAAGATGTTTGTAGTCAGATCGTTCAACAACTTTTAATTTTAAACACTGGCAGTAATCAGTTGATCCGAACAGCAACAATCAATAATATTGGTAATATATTGGTTGTTTTCATAGGAGCAACGCCATCGTTTAGTGAATCTGTTTTAAATGATTTTTTTTATTAGTTTTTGATCACGAGAGAGAAAACAATTGCATATCATTGTAGCATTCTGGTTTACAATTTAACCCATCGATAGTAAATTACTAAATTACTAAATTATAAAACTAATTCTATGACTGCAAAATAGGCAAATGTTTATAGTGCTAATCATGCAGTTTGTGCTAATCCAAAATTAACTACAATTAGTCCTTAACATAATTTGCATTGTTTTTGGAAAAAATTAAATAAGCTAAACAAAAACAAATCTTCCTCTCAATTATAAAAATTAACTCAGTTTACTATCGACACAAATCATTTTTTCTTTGGAAACATTACATCAGCATCTCAGGATATTTTCAAGTACTTTAAATACTTTTTTATGTATTTTATGCTTTTTTTCAACTTACAAAAACTTTTTGTACGTTTTTAAAAGACAAGGAATATTTCGAAATCCTAATTAAAAAACTCACGTTCACTTTAACACTTCACGTATATTCACTTTATAGTTAAGATTGAACTTATTTTTCATTCGATTTAAAAAGTTTGTCATAGACTCTTAGACACATTGCATGCGAGTTTAACTATCACTTAACACCACTTGTATTCATTAATAACCTCTTTTTGGAAATATTCCACAACAGCGTAAAATCTTTGAAAGTGCTTGTAACTATTTTTTATATTACTTCAAATAGTAGTGTTGCACCTTGCTACACCAGCCAGGGATCTTTGCTGATAGTGGCTTCGTTCCAACCCCATCAACGGTAGATCTTGCACGCTGGAGAGTAGAAGTACAAATAGGAGCAGAGCAACATATGTTCTGTTCTTTATATAAGCTCCAAACGCAGCATTCGCTGGCTGCGCTGTACTGAGCCGATCGTTACCTTCCATCGATCTTGTACTCGTTATTCGTTCGTCTACTCATTCGTTCATTCCTTCGGCGTCTCACAAGATCGCGACTGGAAGCCGAGGCTTCCTTAGCCGGTCAGCATCAATTTCTTTAGTTGCAGGTGGCGCGATGCTGAAGAGAAAAAGGTTCCTATTAATAATCAGCTTTCAGGACAACAAGTACCTTAACGCAGGCATTCTCTAGGTTGTAAGAGTACTAACAGTAAAGTATTATAAAATAAGAACTATATATTCAACTTACCAGTCGGTGACCATCCTAAAATAATTCACTTGTATGTGAGTATATGTTCTAACACTTTAAAGCTGAGTATAGTGAGTATAAGTTCTAACACACTCTGCTATGTATCTGTGACAGTTTCTTGATGCAAATAAACAAATATTTTTTTGAATACTTCATATTCATTCGAATACACTCTACTTCTTAAATCACTTTCCATAATTAACCCTCTGTCCCACAACACTGGTTGAAGTTTGTTCACAAAGTGAATAAAAAATCAAGCCGAACGATTGTTTGATGACATTTCATTTCATTTGAGATTATGTTTGACAAATTCATTGTGTTGAATTTGTTTTAATAATAGAGAAACAATCAATTATAGCTTTCAACAATATAAAGAGCGCAACATATGGTAAAAAGTAACCAAGGCAGAATCTTACCTGTTTTATTGTTTATTGCTGTTGAAAAAAGTAAAAGTCTTTCAAAACTACCATTTATTTATTTTTGTCCTCATAAGTTTGACAGGAAACTTAATAACCAGACGTCTTTAATATTACAAACAGAAGGCACTACACATAAAGCAACATTTCCTGCAAAACAGTGGAATTAGTTCACACAAGTCTGGTTATTTAAAATTTAATTTAATAATAGATAAAAAAATAAATACATCATTATAAACATTAATTTACACGTGGATCATGTACATTTGATCTCAATATGTAAAATATATTGCAGATGTTACCTTATAATTAAAGTCTTACAGTGAGTTCATATTATCGGGTATCTTTAATCATTATAGATGGTGAGAAATAATACACAATCTACAATCTACAAACAATGTTGCATACTCCTGACGGCCTAAGTCTTTATAAAAATAACGAAAAAAATATTAATACTACTTCAATACTACATAAATCTAGGGGATAAATAATTCATCAACATTGAACAAGTTCAGCATCACACACTTGCTCTCAGTTCACCTGCATTGACCCTGCGCTCATGAGTCGCGTGTATCTGCGCGTGCACGTGCCCTCCAGATACGAGTGCATACGTTGGCAGCCATCTATCGCTGCCACTTCGTCGATCATGAACGTTGCCCACCTCTAGCCAGAATGAAAGGGCCTCCGGATGATGACGAAATGATTTGAGCCCTGCTACCGTCAATGTAGTTCAGAGCAATCACAGTGACCCGCCTCGGATGTCTCGGCACTACAAACACACAAACAGGAGTTTATCATGCTTTTGCCTGATACCTAACTAGAAACTTTGCTACGATGGCACATGAACATTTTACCATTGCATAATTGCTCGCAGGTCTCCTTACTCTCGATTCACAAGCACGCGAGACCGTGAAAATAGCGAATGAAGATCAAAGTCGTCCAGTTTTCTACCTGTACGTGGGATCATGTGTATAGTGTGAACGTTGCGGTTTGTCTACGTTCATGTGCAACTCTGTGGTCTGCCCATTGAGTCTACCGTGTGGAGTAGATCGAAGTAGGCACCACACTTGATGCTGCCAAGCTAACGATATCATCACCGGTATCCTAACATTGGTAGTGGAATGCGGATGACTGCACTTGATCAATCTAGCCCGTGGTCTTGGCAATGATTCAAATCCGTTACGCATTCTTAGTCAACTTTGAACTTGATATGTACTACCTCACACATAGCCTAGGTAAATGTTTTCAAAATGGTTAGTATACTTAGTATCCACTAACAACTGAAGCTGAAAAGCACTAAAAAGTGCAAAACAGGTTAGAAGGTCACTAATGTGTGCAATAAAATAAAATAAATATTTTGGTGTCTACCGGCCAAGTTTCAGAGCATTATCGTTTAGTAGGTAATTAACCGGACAAAACCCGTACAATAAGTGTAGTTTACAGCCATAAAAAAAAGCAGCTTGCTCTCAAACCGACCGTAACAGACTTGCATCTCAACTTGTGTACATGGCTTTTCAAGGTAAAAGTAGTCTGAGTGTTTCGATTAACAAACGCTTTTCCGACTAGAAAGTGCTTGGAGAGAAAAGACATCTCACATCTTACATGCTCTGATTAAAAGGGAATACCGATTAACCGTGAAGGTCATGAAATATCTAGGAACATAATTATTAATGTCTATGATGATGTTCACCCACTGTTAAACCATGAAGGTAATATGTGCTCGTTTATGCAAGTAGTTTTACATAATCTTTATTTTATTTTGTAAAAAAAAAACTAAAAATCAACTTCGCGATGAGATATTTGACTGCACATCGTTTTACTTGAGTTATAATTACTATTTATGCTGTAATGTTTAACAAAGCTATGAAAGTTTACAAAACATCGTATTGTATGGTGGATTGTAAATCATTTACATGCAACTTCGTGACTACAAATTACTGCAGAAAGGCCAAATATTTCTTCGGTTGCTTATTTAAAAATCACGCTGACGTCACTAGACGCGGTCAACGTCACAAGACTAAGACTAAGCGTCATCGGTGAGGTTGACGTGAAAACCATCAACTAATGTACATGTAATTAAAGTTCTGTTTTTTATTTTTTATTTCATTTACTAGTTGTCCGCTTCTTGGGCACTCAACACAAGAAATGCGAGTGGATTATGTTTAAGTGAGTTGTCACCTGGATTTTGAATGTTGTATAGCTATGACGAGCAATCATTAAACACATTTCTATAAGAAGAGTAGCGTGTAAAAAATTTTGTGTATCAAACATGATTTGGAAATAAAATGATTACTACTGAATTAACTGAGAAACAGAATACTTCTTGAATTTGTATATATCTTCTGTCATGATGTATGTATGACTGCTCCCCTCATGCCTATATTACGCTTAAGTCAAATGCTTCAACATATTTAAGACAAGAAAATAATTTTTTTTATTCGGTAGTAACGGCCAGGCCGTATAGCTTAGACAAGAAAATAATATTATGAAATAAACTACAGTCAGAAAAAGTAAGAATGCAATTATTTAAAAACCAAATACCTTGCGTATAACGCAGATCTAAACGCTTTAAAGAGGCAGAGAGATAAGAGAGAGAGAGAAAGAGAGAAAAAGAAAGATAACTAAATGCTAAGAACTAACTATTAACTTGCTGTAATTCTGAGAAAATAATTTACAACTGATCTGTTAACGTTATGAACTTATACAAGCCATAACGTCAACAAGCGATTCAAGTCAATGCAGTAATTACTCTAATGGTTAGTACCCTGATCCGAGTCACATATGCAAGGAGGCTAAAGGGTCACATAGGGTGAGAAACCCCAATGGTTGAATGCATTGTTCAACGTTCGCGGAAGTATTGACAGGGCTTAAGCTTCTCCCCTTTCACGTCCCCTCAACAGGGAACAGAGCTGGAGCGAAATTGCAAATGTAAGGAATAGTTCAAGATATTCTTCAATCCCTTCTTAAAATTGCGCGTTGTCTATGGTAAGGCCGTGATGCAACGAAGCACTAACGGGGAAAAGTTCACTTATCCTGTGACGCACATAACCTTGACACTAAACTTACTGCAAACCAACAATCATCCTGAAGCATACATGAATGCTTGTTTATTCGTTTCAACTTCGTTTCATCTATCTTTATTAAAAAAATACAAAATGCAGTAAGAATAATTGTAAAATTAAAGAATACAGTGACTAGGTATGGTCCTCATTTCAAATGAGGATTCTTTCTCTTCTTATTTACATGTTTCATTCAAAATACATTTCATTACTTCAGGCACAGCTGTTACTGTCTAACATTCTGTAAGAATAATACTCCTTTGTAAAGTTTTTTGTTTTTATTTCCGTAGTAACGGAACGGCCGTATTTCTTCTTTGTAAAGGTTTGGAAAGCAATGAACAATTGTAAAATCGTCTGAAACAATTCAAGCATGCTTGATACAATTAAAAATTACCTTTTTTAAAGGATTTTGAAAAATATCACCTTATTCGCTGACAGACTGACGCAACGACAACGGAGCTTTTTTTGTAAAGGAAACTTCCATAATCGTTCAATTCCGGCAAAAAGGCATATCGTATTGATAACGGTACCCGTAATCGAAGCAGAAACACGAACTTATTATTGATTGTTGATTACGCAAATTTATTTACAACCCACTTGTGATACAAATGCTCATATTCCTCAATTATACAACCGGAACCAATATATCATTTTAGTCTAGTGCGAATGCCTAATTGCTGATATGCTCGGTAGTATTGATAGGAAACAGAATCGTAAGATAACAACGGGCAAAAAAAACTGATAAGCTTCTATTAACAAATATTTTCTACCAGTTTTATCCAACAATTTTAAGGGAATTTAACAAACATACTCATTACTATCAATCTTTATCCAAATTTAGGATGGTTAGGCATGCTGGATTGAAGCAAGAAGCTTTAATATTGCGTAGTTTCAATTCACATTTTGTGGCAGAAAATGCCGAATGTTGGTAAAACACCAAAGCATAAATTTTGTGTTTTTTTAAACCGCTAGGTAGTCAACTTACGTCAACCAGAAACTGACCCATTAGTTCCTTGAGATCACTGATAGGACAGCGTTCTTCTTTTCACGAATTAATTAACTTTCCGAATCAATGCAAGTGTGCGAAGAAATCCGATAGCACGCGACCGATCAACAAGTTGCTACTCACTTTTTCAACCACTCGTAAAAGCCCTTTTACACCGCCCAATATTCCATCTCTTTCATATTCCCTGCTAATCCTCCCACCTCGGCTTCAAATTTCTTGACTTCGTAATCTCCTGCCATCGTAAAAGAGTGTTGGGTTGGGTCGTGCTGGTAAGCGCAACAGGGCAAACGTTATTTATCAGCGCGTGAAACCCTGCGCGGAACCTCTTTCCCTCGCAGTAGCTCAACTGGTGAGAAATTCACGCTGGACCTGATAAAAAGGCGCTTCTGTTTAGCCCAACAAAAGGATACGGAGAGAGAGACTTGCTTTCTCTTGCATTCAGCTGCAGCAAGTTTTCCTAAAAAAAACTTCCGAAAGCGTTTTAGAGAGAGTTCCCCTTGCTTCTACTGCCGTCAGGATCACACGACTGACGCCACTTCCGGTGGAGAAAAATCGAGTATAAAAAGGCAGCCTGAATACGGTACCGGCGTTATATCGAAATATTCGTTTGAGTGAAACATTCGGTGCAAATAGTGGTTGTCTAATTTGTGCAATTGTGCTAGTTCGTTACTGTCCTACATTTATTCCTCGAGCTCGAGCTATTTAGTAGGTGCATTGTAGAAGAATAAAAAGTTTTAAAAAATCAGATGTTCAAAAGTTCAATTTTAATATGAAAGCAATACGGCCTGGCCATTACTTACGAATAATAAAATTTTAATATGTTATTTATAATTAAAGTGAGACACGCGTTTGAGCTTAAAGGGTTATGGTTTAGTAAAAAGTGTTAACATTTTATAATACAGTTTAAACTGTTTACTTGTTTTTTCTGATCAAGTTGTAAAATATTAACCTTAACTGTGGTATATCGATCTTATTGATTGTGTTTTACTATGGCACTGGCGTCCCTGGTGCAGTGTGTATTTAACGATTCTTTGTTTGATTAGTAAAACAGAAAAAACAAAACACGATAGCCGTAAATACATTTTGTTTATGTTTATTATTATAGCACTTTTGTAATTTAATTTCGAATGAGTGCTTGTAATGTCCCCCCTTCAGTGATAACCATCTGTTTTTACTGATGTACAAATGTCTGCAGCTTACGCTTGCTGCGTTATTAACCAAATATTGATAAAGAATACAAACACATCGAATGCCATGATAAATTTGATGATAACATAAGTTCAAAAGAACATGCTCATAGTTGAACATGTGCGTTTATGAGTACAACTTATCCATGCAAACCAATGTAAATATATTCTTCAAGTTCCTAACTCTGATCGCCCCACCATTATTACCATTTCTTCTCTATCGGAACGATGACGGTGGTAACGCTATTGAGCGTCCCCGGAATTCCCATAACACAGTTTTGCGTTTCGCATGTGGTGTATGGGATATTTTTCCCCTTGTCGATGCGAAATCACTTGCACCTTACGCATTACTGGAATGCTTAAGTATTTACAATACTCGAAGTGCTAATGACAATTTAATCGTGTACCCAAACAGCCGATGTTTATTTACAAATTTTGGGCTAGCCCCCGCAAACATGCTTCAAGAATTTCCCTCCTTCAATAACAAGGAAGGTCGTTGCAATGTTTGATGACTAATAACTGATGAGCTTTGGTTGAGTTTCGCCCCACAACACAAATATGACGGGAGGAATTCGAAAATTGTTCCACAACAAGTCGTGCTTCACACTATACAAACATTTTACTTAATAAGAGGCGAATGTTAACCTGACGGCCAAAGTCTTTTAAAAATAAAGAAAACAATTTACTTAACATCTGTAATTATTGTACAAAAAAAATGTACAAAGCAATACGGCATGATCGTTACCACCGAAACAAAAAAAACTGTTTCTAATGAACAGCAAAACTCAAAACCATTTACCTATGTTTCCTTCAATACCTTCAATTTCTATTACGTGATCTGGTTTTGTTGTTCATGGTTTATAAAATAAACAGGTTAAAATGAAAAACTATTGTGGTTTTATGTTTAGATGAACTGCAGACTTATTTATTGCTGAATTATAACACATGGTCATTTGGACAACTGTATGGCCTATACTACAAGCTCGGGCGAAGTTCAATTCCCTTTTAAAGCGTTTTTCGGTGACAAGACATTATAATTTGATCAGAATATAATTTTTGTCTTACAATCATGCATAGAAAGCTTGCGTAGCTACGCAATAATGCAATCCAGGAAAAAGCAATATATAGTTTTAATAAAGTATTCAAAAAGTGCCGTTAGCTCATTAAAATATATGTTTTCTTTGTTAATTTTTTACACAAATTATAATTCCGTATGCTCACATTTTAAAACAGTAAAATTAATCATACAAAAACCAACAATTTCAAATTGTTTCGAGTATAATATCTTTGCTTGTCAAACTTTACCAAAGCTTTAGTTGGGCAGTTCCGGAGCGTTAAAAGTTTGCCTCGTGCAAACAACGTGCCCTCTCTAGGGTAAATAGCCAAACACGGGCTTTATATATGTCAGTATGATGGATAAGAATTTTAAAATTTGATTTTTTTGTCGCTCATTACGCCTATTCTCTGTTACAGCAAAGACTTGCTGCAGTCCCAAATAAGGATGAAACGTTGCTTCGTTGGGGACTTACAATCTAAGATAAAACACGTCCTTGATTTTATATTACTGGCTGCACATTAAACATTCACACAAACACACTCACTTATTGGAATAGACACACACACACATATTTTGGAATAGATAGTGTTTTAACTAAAAAGGTTGCGGTAGGTGGCATTCGTTCTGCTCAAGCTGTAGTGTACAGTTAATTAATTTCAAACATTAAATTTCGGTAAACACGTAAACTAACCTTAATTGTGTAATTGAATTACCATTTTCATGGAAACTTGCTTTTATGGAAAAGTAATAGTAAGTCACTTGAAATGACCGAATACACCCTCAAAAACGTGTGCTTCCTTAAGGAAATATCTAAATCTATTATCAACAGTTGATTTTAAGCAATACAACGAGACCGTTACTTCCTGATAAAACAAAAAAAAACCAAATAACAAAGCAAAACAAACTTCCTGATAAAACAAAATGCAAAAAGCGTATGCTAAGGAAAGGGTTTTGAATTCTTGAAAATTATATTTTGTTGTGTTTCTATAACGTAGCATATCATCGCGCTGTACTTTTCAGAGAGCTGTCGCTTTCTATTCAAACTTATTATTAATGATTCCTCTGAGCTCAGTACAGGTGCAATCTCACATAAACCCGATTTAACGTCTCACAATCAAGAACGTCGAATGCTATTTACATCTTTGCATGGGCGAAACCCATGATTCATCAAAGGCATTAACATAAATGGCGATGATAAAAGAAGCTTTCTTGTCTGATTGCTTTTTGAGTAGTGTTAGTTAGGTATAGTATTTTTTACATATTCCTTCTATTCCATTTCTTACAGATATTCTAGGCTTCGGTATAATCATTCAACACTAAATCTGTACGATGGCATCCGGCACATTTACTCAGCGTCTACTTGTGGCTCTAATGATCTGCACCCTGATCGCCGACCTGAGCACACTGGCTGCAGCCCGGCCGCAAGACAGTGACGCAGCATCTGTTGCAGCAGCCATTCGATATCTGCAGGAGCTAGAGACTAAGCATGCTCAACACGCTAGACCCAGGTAATGCTCCGAGCGATTGTAATGATGCACCACCTACTGCTTTCTTCGTGAGAGTCTTAACGATATGTCGCTTAATAATTTCCCCCATCTCCAACCGTGAAGTCAGTTGCTCCTAGGGCGTTGCCTCAAAGCATTCGATCGAGCGCAATAGTCCTTGACTCTGGTCAAGGCTGGCAAGCCGTAAATAAACTCACTCGCATTAATAACGATGACAGGTCAGGGTTCGCGTGCTTCGCGGGAATCCCCCATTACTACGAAGGAAATTACATTTACGTGTGATCTTTCCACTTCTTCGCCATGCTTTTCTACTTCCGTGCTTCCAGCGCACGGAATATCATTTGGCCTTCTTCCTCCATTTCGAGCCTTTTGTCCTTCTTAGATACATGTAATAAGCATGCATTTGTACACTAGTGTACTAGGTCCCCTCGAGTTCAACCGGTGAGGGCTTTCGATTACTAGTTTTTCTGGTTTTTTTGAAATTCTTTCCATTTCATTGACCTTTTCTCCCACTGTTTACAAGTAACGCTGCGGGCATGCAATGAGTGCAGATGCAGAATCTCTCGTGGCCAACGCATTTTTTTTCAAGATTTTTTTCAACGGACTTATTTACTACTCTGACCTACCCTGATTGAAAGAATCTTAAGAAAGGTCCGAAAACAGAAAACATCGTAACATTTACTTATTCCCACTCTAGGATGAGTGATTACAAACGGTAAAATAACCCACAAACCGGTCATCGGCCAAGTTAACTATAAAAAAAAACTATATACCATGCTACCGTCCGCTTCAACTCGTATCGGTAGACGATTGCAGTGTCTGACCTATAAGATTGCAATGTCTTTAAAACACCGCGCTGCTGGAAGTATTGATGATATGTCGATCATTCATGTTTTAGTTGTTGTTGCTATATATTATACACAAGCAAATTACTTGCACTTTCACATTGTTCGCGGCGCAATTCCATTGATGTTTCAATCAAACACTTCAAACCGGGACCCTCAAACTCTGTTGGTAATCATTTTAGTTATATAATTGTACTTGTTATATTTTCGAAATGTAAACGAAATGGGCTTATGGGTGTAGCATTCTTTTAACAAGTATTCTATACGTAGGGTTTAGTATGTCTATTAAAGTAACTTTGTTGGTTGCTACTCGAAAGAAGAATGCTTAGTAAAGCATAAAATAACAAACTTTGTTTAAATTAAAAACTTAAAAAAGAAATATTTCAAAAATGCTGAACATTTTATGATGAAGACGGTTTAAGCATGTCATGAAAAAAAAAATCTATTTTTTCGATGCAATATCGTATCAGATGTAACTTAGCTAATAAAGCACATATTGTCTAACATAACTTGTGAACAAAACTTTTTTGCTCATACGTTTTTTCTCCTTTTTTGTCTGGGAACGGCGGCATATCCCCAACGAAAAACAAACGATTCGAAGGGACACGCCGCGCCATCAAATATGTTGAATTTCTCAAGTGCTCGCGTAACGACACCGTATGATAGGATGTTCTATCACTAACGTCATATGACACTCGAGGAAATTGGCACAAAAACACACAATAAAAGAACCACTGCATTTGGAGAATATACGTTAAAGGCATCAAACAAAATCAAAACAATTCCATCGGCCGCACTGGCGTTTGATGTGATCCAACTCGTTTGGATGATGCCAAACGAACCGACAAAAACACTAAATCGACTTCAATGTTATAGGACTACTAGAAAAAAGGATTTAAAATGATTGCACGTTTTTTAATCCACCATAAACATGAAACACGCTCCGTGTTTCTTCTCTTATTTTCACACTGTTTTATTTAAAAGCATCGATTTATTGCATGAGTATTCAGGGAAGTGGCTGTTTTATTGATGTAGTTCAATTTTCGATCGTTTTACATTAGAAGATCTATATCGTATCTAGTGTACTACGTACTAACTGGGCAAAAAGAGTGTAAGCACAGCACAGACAATTGATCCACTGGCGAAAAGATAAAATGTTAGCGCGCAATTTTCTTCCATGATGAGTCCCACTAAATTGCTCCCGAAAACGCAGCCCAACCGTCCCATCATTAGGCTCAAACAAACGGCCATCGCACGAACATTTGTTGGAAAGATTGACACAGTAGCGCCGTTCAGAATGGAAATCGATGTACCAGCAAAGACTAAAAACGAACAAAATAGAGCCATTGTGACGTATGGATTGTCCACAAACTGCAACATAATTCCGGAAAAACCCGAGAAGAACAAATTGAATGCCACTAAACACTTTCGTCCTAGTTTGCGCATTAGTACGGACATGGTTAGATAAAGCACCGTGTATAGTCCACCCAAAGTGATTGCGTAGATGAATACACGTTCATTGATGTCGTCATTGCACGTTTCGTTGACAGCTATGTCATACACCTCCTCCTCTATATCAAACCCGTAGCCAGTGTTTGAGGATATTGTAAGTGCTTCACATACAGAAACATCGGAAACGCTTGATGCAGTTAGACGATTGATGATATCTGGAAACCAAAGTCCCATTCCAGAAGAACTGTAATGAAAAGAATCGAAAACATTACAACTCATCAAATCTTAAACCCTAATCAGCCATTAAGCGTCTCCTTACACTACAAACAGTCCAAATTGCACCACACAACAGATGACGAAGTTAATCACGTTCGGTTTTTGAAACAGAGGAACCGTTTGATTCCAAACGCTGCTGGTCACCTTCCAGCAAGTACCAGAGCCTTTCCCTGCGGCACTGCGATCCTTCTGTCCCGCTTCGGGCGCTATCTGTTTGACATTAAAATCATCCACCGTGGCATGCGGATGATTTTCTAGGTAAAGCCGCAACAGAATAGCGAACGCTTCCGATTCTCGCCCACGAGAAAGGTAAAACTTTGGACTTTCCGGAAGCACCATAAGCCAGAATGCTCCTATCAACGTGGGCAGAGTGTAGATAAAAAACAAAAGACGCCATGGTTTAAGAACAAGTTCCGTTCCGGGGATATCAAGGGACCAGTGGTATGACAGCACGTACCATCCAGTGGCTGCGAGGAAATAAATGAAAAAAAGAGATAAAAAATTAAGCAAAGTAAATAAGCTAAATGTTAATTGACATTGAAAGATGAAACCGTTTTTAGGCTCGCATAAAACTAACTGGCTGTAAAAACGGCCGACAGTCCTACTGCTACGCTTGCATAAGTTATCACCACGGTACGGTTGGATGTTTTGAAAAATTCTCCTAGATAAGCGAAGATAGTGGCCGACGGTGCAGAAATGCTGTGAAAATAGAAAACAAATATAAACCAACCAACGGCACTTGCACGCCAACTTCAAGATACTCGATATACACTTACAAAACTCCCACCAGAAAACGCATTACCACCATCATTGTGTAGTTGATGGATAAACAAGAAACCAGAGCACAAACTGCGGTCAACATCAGTGACACGATGAGCGTCCTTCGACGACCTTTTGTATCTGCGATATAACCCCAGAAGTGTGACGAAACGATAATACCTGGATTGCAGATTGCCAGCATGCGCGTGTAAAGGAAGGAACAAAAAATGGGTGCGTTAGTTTGGGTCGGTGTACGCCTCGTGGCTTTTAAGAGCTGATGGTGAGGACTTCCACCAGCTTTTACTGCATTTAGCAGTCACGGTTAACGCAGCATGAAATTGGTTCTACCACTGCATGCAGGTTATGTTTAAAAGTCGCTCGTGAAAAGTATGTTATAAATTCTTGTGAGTTTTGATAAGTCTTTCGCATCCTTGATCTAACAATCATTTTGAGCACAGATAGGTCAATTTTATTTGTATTCTTTGAGAATACGTGTACTACAAAGACGTATAAATACTATACCAGAGATAAGCTGGGTGAAGATATTGTTATTGCTCGATGTATTTTTTATTTTTAAGGTCTACTGAATCAAGAGTCTGATTGGAATTCTAATTTGAAGTTGTGGTTTTCAACACGCATTGCTCTCCGTGAGGGATTGAACCCGCGGGATGTTTTCAGTGTGCAAGAACGTTGCAGTAAAGATAAATATTCCATTATTTACATTCTCAAATTCTCACCCTATACTGGGGAGAGATAGCGGCGATGCGGAAACCGAGATAACGGTGAATGTTGAAAAGGATTAGTTGTACAAGCGTGCGTTATGACGAAGAATGGTGCACAATTAAAGAAAACATAATGGCAATCAAAATAGAAAGGACGTAAGGTATTTTAGAATAATTCAAAGGCTATGAAAAACATCTGCGCTCAAAGTACTGCTAGGTGGTACGTAGCTAATAAAAATAAACGAATCAAGCTTGCGCGTGAAAAAGTTTACTTTTCTTAACCATCCTTAATTTCGCATTCCAATGTTGGTTAAGAGCGCCTTTTTAGTCGAATGCTTACTTATCCTACAACTGTTCCTATTTAAATATCATCTTAAGTAAAACCCTTAGTTGATAACTGCAACCAAACAAAATTAAGAATTATATTTAGCTATTTTATTTAGAAACCCATCAAGAGACTTGCAAAACATTTTACATGTCTGAAAGCATTAGTGTTTATGAATAGTAATTTGCAATTAAAGTCAAGAACTAGAAATTTATGTTTGACACTTTTTTTCAATTCATTCAAATCACATCCTGTCTTTAATGTCAATGACCTCACCAAATATATCAATTTTAAACTTTTTACCTTATGTGGAAGTTATTGTAATTTTTTTCATTTAAGTATTGTTGGCCTAACAATATGGCCTGGCTGTTTTTTTTATTCGGTAGAAATTGTATGGCCTGGCTGGTACTACGCAATAAAAGTATTTTTTACCTCGTGGGCTCTACAACGCCAACACAATATTTACACTAACTTTAAAGCCATCCTTAACACTGAAACATTTGTAGGAACAAGTCTACTATACAAGAAGGTGTAGACTTATTAACGTTGTGTCCATTTTTAGAAATGAAGCAGTTTATAGAAAGATATGCCGATTAAACACAACATTCTTCTTCTTACCTGCAAAACTTACACCGGTCAATATGCCTTTATCAGTAGCAGACAGGTCAAGATCACACTGAGCTGCTGGAATTACGATTGAAATGCCCATAGTTTCATTCAACACTGCCATCATAATTACAGACGACGCTATAAAGATATGCAATGTCGTTCTACCAAAACCTTGGAGAGAAAACGAAATCAATAGTTATTTGCAATCACAATTATAAATTTAGAAAATAACATTTGGCGCTAGTTTCCATTGATGTAAATCACACCCTACCTATAATATCAATGACCTCATCAAATGTATGGATTTTTGGCCCAGTATCCACGACTGGAGCTTTGTTTCCATCGATGGTAAACACCGAGGAAAGATTCACTTTAGAACGCATGCTTTGATATTCTAATACAAGTTTTTACCGATCGTTTAAAGCGTGTGTTCAAGTTTTTAGCTCATCTAAATAGTTGCAATTATTAAGAGAGCGCAAAACTACTTTCACAACATTCGATACACTACACGAGTATGCGCTCACACTGCCTGCACGAGAAAGGTTTAACGCGCTATCTGGAATCTGAGCGATCTTGTGCAGTTGCTTAAATTAACTTTCTAGAGATCAAATAATACGACATGTGCACACAGCTTGTTGCTGGCTGACACGATAAGATGGGCAGCAGTTACCTAGCTTAATCTCTTGAAAACACAAAACGAACAGGAAATACGGAAACTATCATCCATGTCGTCAACTTCCTGTAACGCACGGTAGTAACGTTCGTCATTGTGAAAATAAAAATTTAAGACTCTTTATTAAGGACAATGTGAACCTTATTCAGTATGTTGCATGATAACTGATTAGCCCCATTCATAGGAAAAGGACCATATTGTTTTAAATTTGTACATAAAATATGAAAGACAAAATTTTACACAAGGATATCTGCACAAAAATTGGACCAACCCGAGTCCCATATACATTGAAATGCATGCATCATGCATAAGTTTTGAAAAATTGCTCAATTCTTATAACCTTTAAATTATTTTTCGGTTTAATTAACCCGACCGGTGCATAGTTCTACGAATGTAATTAATTTGAAAAAAACAACACGTATCGAAGGTGTTTTTCACTTTCCACACCTTTATTTGTTGCCAAGTTTCCGTGTCCCACGTTAACTTAAGCTTGTGCCAGTTTTTTCAACTATTTGTGTGCGTCTCTGTATTTTCTTGTAGGTTAATACGAAGTGAACTCCCACCCAATATTAATGGTGTTCACTCGGGGCTTGACAAAATTATTGGATATTTCATCCTTGAAGCAATCGACAGAGCACACTCGACTGACGCTAGACCCAGGTGAGCCGCTGTCACCAACCCCGAACAATCCTGAAAATGTTCTCTCAGTCCATCCTTTCCAACACCTTAGGCAACTTTCCTATTCTTCGCAGAGCTGTGTCCGACATAAATTCATGCGGCCTGCTAGAAATACCACAGACAACTGACAAACATTTGCGAACTTAATAAACCTTATCAGTGCAATTGATTACGGGCGCTTCGCCAAAGCTCCATGTGCCAATTGCTGTTTACTAATTTAAGCGATTGTGTCTTCTCTGTCTTACAGATTCGGCAAACGGGGTGGATATCTGAACCCGGCAGTTTTTGGACAGGACGAGCAAGAGGTAATACTAAATTTAAATCTCACATTATTTTTTTCTATGCATTCGATACTGTTATCAAGCCTGTATGAATAAACACAACAGAATCTTTACAGGTTGATTGGCAGGATTCAACACTTCTGAGATGAACAGCTTCCCACGCAAATGAAAAAAATGTACTGAGATCGCCCAAAGACAGCCCACAACGTCGTGTTTATCTAATACCAGAAATCAACCAAACCGCAGGCTCTGAATGATCTTGATCCTTTCATCGTTCTTTTTTTTTCATTGCATACGCTCGCAAGCGTAAGCAGCTTTATATCCTACATAACCGTTTAACGCTTCCACGTTAGTACAGTTATAAAACGCAGACAGATTAAAACCACTATATATCCAGATTAACAAATTAAATTCGTTTATGTACACTTCAACGTGTGAAAAATACTTGTGAAGTAACTATCGTACACAAACAAAACCAGTTTAAACGAAACAACAGAAAACAGAAATAAAGTTGTCAACACAATTTACTGATCTAAACATTGCTCACTCACGTAAAGCCAAAACCCCTAAAATGCATCTTTGTTATTAGCATGTAAGGCGAAATGCGATTGGTTGCTGCAATTTCCACGTTGCGTTCGGACAGAAGACACACTATCTCTAATAAAAAAAAACGTTATGCTTAGTATAAATGTCTAAACAACAATACTGCGTATGATTTTCGGCGTACGGTGATGATATCTGTCAGAATAATAATGAATACAACATATTAAAGCTGCATCGAAAAAATACATCTCTGTACTATTACAATTTTCATTGAACTTCAATGAAGCACACCGTTGAACAACTTAAATTGCGTTAACTATCTCGTTTGTTATCCGAAACTGCTGCTAAACTTTTCCCGCATATAAAAAAGCGCTTTTGACACCAAATACTAGCATGAAACATATGTATGTACTAATTTTGAAGAAGTGTCACATGTCTAAGGAGCTTCTTAATAATAACAGTTTCAGTAGATTTAAAATGCATGCCAAGCATTGAGGATCGCGATTTTACGCGTTTACGTACGTTTGATTCTAGTCTAGACGAGCTCTCGTCCTAACAATGATATGCTAGTTAAAGGCTTTGATCTTACAGCACAGGTGCTTTGTTTATTAATATCATTTCTCGGGCTAAAACTCAAATAAAAATAAAATGTGGATTTTATAACGAATTTAATCCATTCCAGAGAGTCACTCGCTAAACAAAAACACGTTATGCGGGTTGAACACAACCTTCAACCATAATGTTTTTAATTGATTAAAAACGCTGCCTATACCTCAATCTCAGCATAGTTTTTTTTTAATTTTATTATTTTAACTCTTTGCAAAACATAAATTATTTTTCGTTTTACAATTGGTGTATCAAATCAATACAATTTGCCGATGCAGTCCATGTCTAATTTCCAAAACCGCGTATCTCCAAATCCTTGTTTATCGCACAATGCGTAGCTCGGGGACGGTCTGTAGTTTTTTTAATCCTAAAGAAAACGAAACACTGGTAAGCATCAAAAGCAAGGGTCTCCAAACTAATATGGTAAGACTAAGACCTAAGACCTAAGTAAGACCTTAGTTTGCTGTGATGACAGAAAAATTAAAATTTGCATCCTTTTTTGACTCGTAAAACGGTGTCTGGCGGAATCGTTAAGCATTGCATTTTGCCACTCACAAGCGCTTTAACCAAAGTGCTTCCAATTGGATAACAGGTTTGAAAATGAAAATGAAACAAAATTGTTGATCAAACGTTTGATCATTATCCTCACAATCATCAACGTGCAATTGGATTGGTAAAAGCTGTAAAAGCGCTGTAAAGATCATCATCATCATCCAAACAACGAACAAAGATCAACGAACAGGAACAATAGAAACAGTTAACACTACGGCAAACCGCAAACAACACGAACAAACACGTTCCGAATATTTTAAGGTTTTAAGAAATTCTTTAAGGAGCTAGACGGTGTACGGTGACTTTTATGATTTCTCAACAGGGTATTTTATCAGTTAATGGTTTAAAACCAAGCCAACTAGTAGTATAAAATCATTAAAGGCGTATTTTGGGCGTACACGTTCCTCTATCATATGTCTGTGGAATATTACGAGTACGATGAGAATTGACCACGGTAATATGGATTAAACAGACAAAACAAGAATGTACCTTCATTTTTGGGAACAGCTTTAAGTAAATAAAGCTAATTAAAATATAATTACTTACGTAATTATTAGACGCTGCAATCACTTTGCGGTCTGCACCTACAGTCTCGCGCCGTTTCCCGAATATCTGTTATCACGGTTTTGATAGAGACCGCCTCTACGCCATCCTTCCACTTCAGATTGGGCCTATCACGGACTGGGTCGTCTTGTTCCGTGCGTAGAACATGGTCAGCTCACTGGAGCTGGGCGAACTTAATTCGATGCACAATAGTGAGGTCGTTGTGCAGTTCGTCGTTGTTGCGGCTCCTCCACTGTCCCTCCCCACGTAAAGGTTCAACAATCCTTCTGGGCTTCTTTCTCTTGAAAGCGTCTAAGAGGGTTTCGGTAGGTTTAAAAAAAAAAAACTAAAAAGACTTATAAAAAAGATAAAATACCTATATTTAATCATTATTCGTATTATATTTGTATAACTTTCTTTATTTTCGTGACACTATTTTAGAATACGACAAAAAATCTGGAGTGCATTTTTTTACGTGCCGTTACGTCATCTCAGTTGACAGATTTCAAATGTTACTTAGATCTCATAACATTAATTGTTTTTCGTGTGCTTAGCTACAAACACCAACGAACTCCGAATGAAAAGATCTAAACAAGTGTTTTGTGTAAAACCCATCTGAAGCAGCTTGAAAACAAAGTGTCGAATTTGCTAAAATGCCTCAACGCCGAGAGCGAAGGCTACCGAAGCAAGATCACGGTGTTTACGTACAGCAGTTGTTTAAAGATTTCCTCGTTCGGAACAATGGAAGAGCCGTTACAAAAACACGAAACGAAACACGGGCAAACTACTTCCAAGCGGAAAGGAACGTTTCGGACCAGCACAAACTTACGGGTATATTTGACCGCGCCGTATACGCCCGTTTTGAACGTAACGCAATTAACTCTGGGCAATTCACACGGCTGGAGCCAACACACAGGTCGAAAACGGGATTAATGCGATGGATTGATCAACAGCGCAACAAACAAGAGCCAAGAGTTATGTGCCAGAAGTCAACTCGGATGGATGACTACCTGAATTTACCTGGTAATTTCTTTTCCGGGACGGAGCAATTGAAACTGCCATTTGATACGGCTGATAAGACGTTGGGCAATGTTACGAACAACTTTATTCCACCCGCGACATCTACTCCATTCGACCGTTTAGCCTCCTTTGGCGTTTCAGGAGTACTCTCTGATCCGGACGAATTTCAGACCAATCAAACCAATGTGAAACCTACCGTGTGCCCAAAATCAACCGTATGGGATACGTTCCTAAGTACATGTGCAGAATACTTTGCTACCGTAACGAAAGAGTATGATAGAGAAAGTGTTTTGAAACAACAACGAAGTGAAATTAAATCGTACTTGAAAACAATTGATCCAATCATTCCCGCGTTTTCCTTGGATCAATGTGAAAAGCCAAATGTAAACCTACCACCCATCGTACAAGTGCAACAGCACGACGATCGTAAACCAGTTAACAGCGAATTTCACTCGTTTATTAGCAAACAACATAATCACCCTCTCGGGACCCGTAGTCCTTCCGTATCGTTTACAACTCCCAAACATTCGGCAAATCAATTTTCGGTTATGATGGACGATCTAACGCTTACCAGTGCGAAACCAGTTAAAACCACCAACAAAAAACGAAATAATGTTACTTTCCTGATCGAAACATGTTCTCAAACGTTCCCACAAATGGATGCAAGTCAAGACGATTTGCTACTAGTAAGCAATTTGAATGATTTTCTTATTTCTGTAAAAATTTATTCTATTGATACACGTCCATTACAGACTGCATCACCGCCATCTCCGACATTATCTGCAAGTCGTAGACGATGCCTGTTCGAAGAGACCACATTTCTTCTGGATCAAATGCCAACGGACGATACGCTTATGGAGAAGTTGGACGCATTGCTAGAGGACGAAGAATTTAATATAAAAGGAGACGATATCGGTCCCGGGTTAGATTTTTGCACGCCAGCTCCACCGGTTTCGGACGTTTCCTTCGAAAAACACTTTCGAACCGTTAACATTCCTCCCTATGAAACGTATTTTGCGGACACCCCATTATATTTGTCACAAGATATAATGATGACACCAACGATACAGGATTTCCATGAAGCTATGTTTTGAAAATAACAATGCGCTTTAAGTATCACATCTTGAACCAATTAGATTTTCAAATTATTCAACTCATCTATTATATCCATGTGCTTGAATTTGTCCGGATTTCTAGTAAATGTCTCAAGCAGATGTACTTTAGTTTCATTGTTTTGGCTGTAGTAAAGTTGGACCTGATTTGCCAAACATTGCGCTTCCTGTGCATTCAGCACCTTCGTATCATATTCACCTCGCATCAATACGATTCCTTTGTCTGAACACTCGGTGAACATGACAATGTTTAAACATTCCGGTGCGTTTTCTTTGTGAACCTGCAATCAAAATCTCGTTTAGTGTTACACGCTATACCTTCAATGAATTCTTCAAACCTACCTGATAATTCAACAACGGCGTGAAATGGACAGAGTTTACTGCAAATTGCAACATTATAAATTCGTACCCTTGGCTTCTGGGAATAGGAAGAATAAACACTGGATACTGCTTGGCACGGGCCATCATCAGGTTGTATTGATCAACTGGTATCGCCGCCGTTATCACATCCTTATCCTTGTGATATTCCAGCCACAGATGCTTGATGTCATCTGCTGACTTATCTTCAACCAATTCCAGTCGCATAATATCGCTCAGCTTACGATGCGAAACGTCCCGCGATGCTTCGGTTCCAAGCGGTGCCTTTGGTTTCAATAGTTCCGAGTAGTCACGTTGCGCTTCAGCTGGTCCAAACTTTGGTTTGTTCTTCTCTTTTTCTACATTGTCTAGTCGGGATAGAAATTCTTCCGGCGAGCTTTGCTGTACCGCGGCGATTTTGCCAGCGTATTTTTCGAAGTAGGGGTTTCTTTCCTTCATCTCTTCCAGCACCTTTTCTGATCGCTCGCGGGCAGACGACATATGGAAACTTCGTTTAGCTGCAAATTTGTGGAAATGTAGAATGAAACGACGAGTGTAGGTTAATGCAGCCATGAATGGACTTGTGATTTTTTGCGTTTTGTTACCGAATCAAAACAATGTCTTGCCTTCTTCCTCTTCTTTTGTCGTATCGTGTCCCAAAATCCCGTAACACAAAAGTCGGTTGTCAAATAACGACCAAGAGATATACATGTAGGACAGATCTCGAGTTTGAAATAAGGTATTTATACCAACGTGTACTCTTATATACAATGCCTATGCATAATATTAAAAGCGCTTATCACTCATTGCAACTTTGCGGCCATAGAGAAGATAATTACCTTTTCTGGCCAAACCAGTTCGTTTCAAAAGAGCCATCAGATTTACTTACTTATCGGGCGCTACAACCGTTTCGCGGTGTTGGCCTACTACAAAAAAATCCGAAACCGCTCATGCTCTCGCGCCGTCGTCGGCCAATACATTATCCAGGCCTTGATGGCGAAAGCCTCTACGCCATCCTACCTCCTCAACTTAGGTCTACCATGTGGACGGCATAAGAGGACTTTACGGGCTGAGTCGTCCGGGTCCATCAGTATAACATGACCAGCCCACCGGAGTCGGGCGAGCTTAATCCATTGCGCAACAGTAAGGTCGTTGTACTTAGGATCCTCCATTGTCCCTCCTCACATATGGGGTCTAAAATTCTCCCGGAAATCTTCCTCTCGAACGCGGCTAATGGGTTTCGTCAGATTTGGACAGACATCAGGTTTCTCCTCCAAAAATCATCATGAAAGTTTTCTGTATCAATTTTATATTATCTTCCTCTGTCAAAACATGTTCCACTTGTTAGTTTAATGTTTAACAAATCCATGAAACAGGACATGGTTCATTTTATTGAATGCGAATAACTCCATCGTACATATTGTCAAATAAAAATACTATTAATGTTTTCACTCATTTTAACATTATTGCAGTTCCTAACATACCTGATGAGCTCTTAACGCCATTCGTTTTTCGCTCGGTTTGGAGAATGGTATTTGATTTATGCGTTCTTTAAAAAATCAGCATTTTGCCTTTAGTTTTTTCAGAATATATTTTGTATTACGCATTTGCAAATTTAAATCTTGCCAATCGCTCATCGGAATAATTTTGAACTTAAACATGCATATTTTTGAAGTATATTATTTCTGATTATAAAACATAGTTATAAAACTAAAGTGCATCATACATTTCTAAAATACGGTCTCAATTCAATAGTTGGAATCTTTTTGCTAGCCTGTTCGATGGTTTGCTGATGAACAGTTTAATTAAAACGCACTGTTCTGTATGGGAAAACCACTTTAGGCAAAAACCCACGGATTTCTTTTTTTTTCGTCGAAAAGACGTGTCAATTTAAAAAATACCACCTTCATAGTTGGCATGCAATAACTTCAATGAGCCCAATCAGTGAATGCTAACTGTATACGGAAAAAAGGAATGATTGTGCAATTATAAACAGGTTCTTCGTTCTTCCCTGTTTTAGTACAATTGCAAAAAGAAGGTAGTAGCACCATCGCGATAAGAAGGATCGTCAACAATTTTTGCACGGCATAAGGGGCATGTTTGTTCTCTGTCGAACCATGTGCCGACACACAATTCACAGAATATGTGATTACACTCGAGTAATACCGGCGAGTTGAAGTTATCATGGCAAATGGAGCACTGTCCACCGCACGCTTGCAATTGTTCCTTTGAAGGTACAGTACCATAACTCTGAAAAGAAAAAGAGTAATTCATATAGACAATAAAGTTGTAAAGATAGTATAACGGTATTGTACAATACTTTGAAGCATTCTTACCGTTTTTTGCAGTAATTTTACAAACGACCGACGACAGAATTTAATTCTATCGAGCAGATCAGTAGATTTTGCTACGATGTACACGGCAGACAAAATAACACCGACCATTTTTTCAGAACCGGAGTACGACTCAAACAAAAATATTAACCATGGTTGGATTGGAGCAGCGGCACGGTACAGCTGGGACAGTGATTCTATCATCAGGTATACTTTACCCTGCAAATATGAACAGTAATAATTGATTAGATATTAAGTGATTACCGATGCCATTACATTTGGTTCATTTTGATACATACCCTAATTTTGTAGTCAATCACTCTAGGCGGCATTAGAGTGACTATGACCTTTATTACAATGGTGATAAGTTTCAGTATCAAGTCGGTAATACAAACTGCAAATAGCAATCCCTTCAACGATTCGGGTTGCATATTATCAGGCATGAAAAGTATCACCAAACAAATGCTTTTCCATTCAATCACCAGCCCAAATATTAGTAAAGCTGCAATGATTATAATCAGCTCGCGCAAAAGCACGATTACTCGACGCTGCTTTTGTTTAGATATTTCTTGTCGCACAACCCAATTTGCGTGGTAGAATGTCATCAGCAGCAACAGAAAATGCATGATGCCATCTAAATGATCGTAGCATAATTTAGCCACCAGTATCAGCAGCAATGGCATATACCGTGCCAATGTTTCGATTAATGCGCGAGTTTCGGGAAACTGGTTAAGTGTCTCATGAACGGTGGCTTCTTCATTTTGATGATTGGAAGTGATGCTGTTACTGCGCGAAGTACCAGCCGCACCAATCGTAGGCGCATTTCCCGTCGTTGGCGTCAGAACAACACCATTTGTCATTGCATCACCGTTCATAGATGAAACACCTTCGCCAACCGCTATGGATATGGGAGACTGTGATGCCATCGATGCTCCGGCTGTGGACAGTCCTGCAGCGGATTGCTGGTGATGCAACGTCAATGGTTGATGATTATGAAAGTGATGATGGTGATGGCTGTAGTTAAAATTTGGGATTAGTGACGAACGTCCACCAACCGACGAGCTTGACGCTGGGGTATTTTCGTCATTTGATTGAACCCATGCGAAGGGACGATTACTTGTGTTAGCTGAGGAAGATGAATTCGAAATTGGGTACAGCTCATTATGGGACGAACGCAAAGAACCACCGGCTGTTGTTCCTGTTCCATCATCGACATCGATTACAACATCACTCGAAGTTATCACCGCATTTCCAATAGACCCGTTCGAGTTGCCCATCATGGGAGCAGTACTTGTTCCAGCGCCTTGTGAACGTTCCGAATTAAGGAAAATTCCTGTTCGTTCCGAAGAAAACAGGCTGCCCGGATGTCTAGCTTGGCTCAGTAAGAGCATAAAGTCATTCAGCATAACGTTACTAAAATTTGATCCTCTACGGGATGTTCCTTGATTGTTAGACCGTCCACGTTCAACGGACATTAGTCGACTAAACATTCGTCCATTGCTGAAGGAGCTACGAAATCCGTTCGGCCCACCGCCACCACTTGAACCGGCCCCGATCGACATGGACGTACTGTCTAAGGATCCAATAGATGTCTGACGCTCGACGCTTGGGGCGTGAATCTGTGTTGTAGATAATGGGGAACTCGACGAAGCGGTTGTTGCACTTGCTCCAGAAGTTTGGGATTCCTGATTGCTAACGTCAACGCTGGTCAAGTTTTCCTCAACTGTACTTGAAATTTCGTTTCGAATTATGGGTGCAGACGACGATGATTCTTCAGTTGACGAAGAGGTAGGAGCTATAACATTAGTTTCTTCAGTTGACGATACAGATACCTCTGCAGCTAGGTTCGATTCTTCCCGCTGATTATCTGTCTGCTGTTTGTTGATTTCAGCTGGGACTGCCTTTTCGGACATTTTACACTTATGCCGGGACGTGGGTTCTCACACCACCTCCACCTTGAAGTTCTGTACTTATCCTAACAGTTTAACTGCTGCAAGATAATAATCAAGTAGCAACGTTCTATCTTCCAACTTATCACTTTGATACGTAGATTTCCCCCACTTCGTTCGCTACGCTATTGGGGAATGTGCGATTGCTGAGTGCGTTTGCTTTGCGATCGATCCTTTTTTAACATGTTGTGCTTTCTATGGCCTATGAATGAAAAACAACACAAAAACAATTAAAAAACGATGTAGCCAGGTTTAGCAATTAATACGAACTGGTTTGAGAACGCCATACAACAACAACAACAACAACAACAATGCTAATAAACAGGATTTCACTGCGATTCAGGTGATTCTAGTACCATTGATGACTCATCCCTTCGTAGACAATTGGACAACTGTTGCACGGTAACGCGCGTAAAAGTTCAATCTCAACTATTCAAAAGCCTACACTGAATAAGAAAATGTACCGAATTGTCGACCTTAGAATATCCAATCCACGATATATTTATGTTGAAAGGAAAGTTTTCGATTTTCACACTGCTTTTCTTCTTTTGCTTTGATGGAGTATTTCTGTTTTCGTGTTTGACACTTTGCGCAGTTTACCAGTGAAGGTTCGATTCTCATTCTTTCGAGTGGTGTCTATTTGTATTTCAGTGAAAGTGAAATTTCTGGAATGTGCTTAAAAAATAACTTGTTTAAAACCCTGCTTTACTATAACTTTTCTTTGATATATTTTATTGATCAATATCAACACATGTGTAGCCATTACAATCAGGTTTAAGTCATCGATTGTTTGGTGTGGACCGAGTTCACGGAGTCCAGTTAATGCGAGTTTACACGACACCCAACATCATCAAGGAAACAGACCTAAATTAACAATAGCTCAAAATCAAGTCTCACTTGCTCAATAAGCAAGTCCTGGTGAATTTCCATCACAAGGAAAATTGTGGATTTACCGGTAAATATTGGGTGTGAAATGCTTGGACAAAATCTACAGCATCGAGGTGCCCAGAACAAAAACAGTTTGCCAAAGTAGGTAAGCCTCAGTCCACACACAAACAAAATAATTCTAAAATTGTCTCAGCGTAATGAACATTCTATGCACCTACATAAACCATTAGGCCAGTCCGTAAATAACACATGTTGTTCATCAGGTACTTCTTCTTGTTCTTTTAATACGGCCCCTGAAGCTATTTAGATTAGTTAAAAAATCATCAGACATGTCCTTTTAGTAAAGAAGTGGTTGGTTAAAAGATTAGCTGGAAGCATCAATTAATCATCCGACCGGGGTCGTCAAAGCGTAATCGGATGCGTAATCTTGATATGGAGCGGCTCGGTGGTCTCATGGGTTGCGTCTTAGGTCTGTTTCATACTATCAAGCCCGACGTTGCATCGAATCCCATTCGGACTGCTATCGCCCCCCCATACACAGGATTGACTATCTTGCTATGGGTACAGTAAGTCACAACCCTCCGTACGCAGGATTAACAATCTTGATATGGATGGGTACACTGAGTCACGGAAAGAGCCAAAGCACAATTGGTGCTCTGATTAGGCCTTGGCCATACAGAGCTTGCTGTGCCACACAAGAAGAATAAGAAGAAGAAGAAGTAAATGCAACTGACTTCTGAATATTTTCTGACCAAAAATATAAAAGGATATAACCTTTCTCGTCAAATGGGAGATCAAAAATAGTATTATTATCAAGGAAGGAAGGAGGATGCATAGTGATTAGATTCACATGGAACAAGGCAGCAAAAACTACAGCATTAAGGATTTTTTCCAACCATATGATAACCCTAAGAGTCAATCAAGTACCTACTTCACATACCTAGTCATAGTTGAGTAATCTTCAAATATAATTCGGCCTCAATGGCTGTGACCAGTTAATTTTTTACTTATTTTCAAATTATATTTATATTATTATGTTAACATCATCACAGCTTGACCAAGTCCACTGGCAAAGAATTTATCAACTAAACAAAAATTACACGGCGAATTTATTATGTTTTACTATGTTGGTAAATGAAACAGGCTTGAACAGTCTAAACGGAATCATGAATCCAGTTTATATACTTTGCTATATCGATATAAACATAGGGAGCTTTATCAGTTTCGTTGGGAAATCCAACCGAAAGCAAACCATACTGAAATATACGACCATGAAAATCGACTTGCAACGCAGAACCGGCACTTCCATTCATATCAACCGAAATTTTACCAAATATTCGTGCACATACATGCCCGTCGCTTAAAGTAAACAGATTCTTTATCTGTTCTTGACAAATCTTTCTAGGAACGTTACGCATCCAAATTTGCCTCGGAATACTATCCTTAGACCAGATTGTATTGTATATAGTCTGCTGCTGATCATCAGTATCGTCTACTATAGACACTAATGGTAAGCATATTGGACGAATACCTGCAATGAAAGATGAAAAAATCGTTTGAAACAATGGCCTTCGATGCATAACCGATTTTGCCTGTACTTAACTGTTATCGAACTGTACAGTAGCGTTCATAAAAAGTAAAGCAATATCATGTTCATAAAAGCTCGTAGTAAAATTTGGGTGCACAATCACTGTATCTATTGATCTAGTGGTTAGTGGTAAGGAGCAATTCCATGCTGTAATACAATCTGTTTCGGTATTAAGATCATGTTCACCTAATATAACTTCAGTTGCTTGATGCCGGACAGTGACGTTCCTATGATAGTTAATTTAATTACTTCATGAGAAATGCATTCATCAGTAATTTAAACTTACGCATTAGCTACTACATTGAGGCCACAGATTGCTGTCGTTAAAACATATCTGTTGCTTATTAGTGTCCCATGGCAAAAATGCAATATTTCTTCAGGATGCCGTAATAGCACTAGCCATGGGTTCTCATATACTCTAGCAAATGCTGGCCGTTCTCGTACGTCGTAGGGCATTTCTCCACAATCTTTGTTGATAGTAGTACTGAATTCAGTGTGCAGTTTATCTGGAAATATCCCTGGAAAGCATAGCAAGCTAAATTTAATAAGTAATTAGTAAAACAAACCAATACATAATATCCACGCACATTGTCCACCTATACTCCAGAGGGTCACCAACATTGTGTAAACAGAAATTGCACGCATTGCCAATCCATATGCGACACACATCTGATCACACTGACGTACACGGTTTATATGAAAAAGGGATCACAGCAAAGTTAGCTGGCGAAGCGTTCATGACGTTCATAAAGCTGATATGAATCTTCGGTATTACAGTGAGTACTAAATTGTTACCACACTAATCTTTGGTTTAATTTCAATCGAACATCACTCGATGTTTAAATGCATTTGACGAATAAATGGTTATCCTGAATAGTCACAGCAGCCAAACGAATATAAAAAGGGTGTATGCATATGCACAAGAATGATAAAGATAGTTGAGAATGTGTATATCAGACTAATCTTGCTGACGTAATGTTAAGTTTAATGTGTAATTAGTATACTATTATTGACCTGTTATTCATTACATCAAATGTATAAGAACTATTGAAGGTACCATCCGTTTGAATTAGCATTTCTCCTTCTTCGTGCGCATTTGTTCATAATGTATATAACATTTTGTGAAACGATATTTTGCTCTCCTGGTTTGTTTGATCTTAGCCTACATAATTTGTTTAGCATGCTTGTACTGGTTTTAGTATTACTTTTGGATATTACTTAAAGATGGGTATATCTACTGTAACATAATAGCTCTAGCCTTGCAATTAAAAACCAAGAGCAACTAAAAGGAGTGTTTTTCGGCATTAACTGTAAGGATGGTGGATTCCCAGTAAAGAGAGCAATTCAGTTTGATTGGGCCGCATCCATTCCAGTCGTGTTCGAAGCTTATACTGTAGATTAGGACCATGAGTCGTACTCTCGTCAGGTTGCTACTATTGATAGTTGCTGTGTATACAGCAGGATGTTATGCGTTCACTGATCAAATAGAAAACGATTTAACAAATTCAGGCGTATCAATCCTGGGTAATCAATCTTGTGGAAACCGATATTACGAAAGTGAGTTTCCTGTCGATACTCGTTTATATGAGCACCCATGGCTTGTGCAATTCGGATACGAGCAAGGACGGATTGTGAGCTATGTTTTCCAAGGTCTTTTGATACATCCCAAATATGTATTGACAACCGTGTTTGTGGCCAAATTTCAAGATCTGGGAAAACTGTATGTATAAATTTCACACTGCTAGTGTACAGCGATAACGATTCCATATTCTCTGGTTTTATTTCACAGCACGTATGCAAGAATCGGTGAGCACAACACGTCGACGGATGCCGATTGTGAGAAACATAATTTAAACGAACGAACGTGTGCTCCAGAAACGCAAATTATTCTTGTAGATGAAATTATTGTTCATCCCGACTATAATATGTTTGCCCAAACAAATGATATTAGCTTGATTAAGCTCAGAGTTGCTGCAAACGTGGATGGTATTTCGGTTACACCAATTTGTCTAAACCGTGATATCAACTTGCAGAGCTCTTTCCTTCTAATATCGTCGTGGTGCGGCCGAAGAGAAACGGGACTATCTCTGGTACCGAAACAATACTTTATGAATCCAATCAGCCCAAAAGAGTGTCAACGTCTCATGCCTAGCCACACTGTGTCGTTAGAAAATGGAATGTTTTGTATTGTTTTTGATGAAAGGCATACAACTACAACCGAGTTAGCGAATGAACCTAACTTACGAGGGGGAAGTGGAGCTCCAATCTATACCGTACACGAAGGAAATAGGGTCTTATTGGTGGGTTTACTTTCTTATGGTCCACGTTATCCAGCAAAATTGTATGAACCGTATGTGATCACTTCCGTGGCACCGTTCTACAATTGGTTGTCTGGAGTGATTGAAGCAGATCTTGAAAAACAAACTTACAATACGCTAGTTTGATCGCAAAGAGTGATAACAGACACATAGCTCTCTTATTAACAAGATGAAATGCTAACATAATGCGGCATCGATTTCAAATAAAATTAACTTTTTTTATTGTTTGAGTTCATCTACCAAAGTGTCATGAATCCATTTGATGTGTGAAGAAATATTCACGTACACGTATGGCTCTGAGCTGGTAGCTTCGGGAAGACCGATCGAAAGAATTCCAAACTGAAACGTACGAGCATGATATTCTATCAGTAGCGGTGATCCGGAACCACCTATGAAGCTAACGTCGACTGGTTTTACATATTGTGCACAAATTTGACCATCCTGCAACAAAAGAAGATTTCGCATCCGCTGTTGGCATTCGTCCCGTGTGATGTACTTCATACGTATTTGTTTTGGTATTTTATGCTCAACAGTCCATAACGTGTTATATACGATCGGTGCATGGATTAGTGAAGGAATTATTGGTGTAAGTGGTAAACAGATAGGTTGGACATCTAAAAAGGCAAAAAAAAACAAAATGCGTAAGTTTATAGTTTTTTGGTTAGTAAAGTGCAATCACGATGATACAGAACTGTTACTGTAAGCAATGATTTCATTCAATGTCACAAGTGCGACATCGTTTTCGTAAGTATCGTTCTGGAAATCCGGGTGAACTATCGTCTTATGCGCCAGTAGTTCCATTATAGGTGTTACATTGCAAACATCTTCATTGCACTCAGGATTGCTTGTACGATCATACTCACCAAGGGTAATGATTGTTCTGTTTGAGAATTAGAGTTACTTATTGAAACATTCGATGCACTCGCCAAGACACTTACTCATTGAGGACCATTGCCTCGGTACAAATGGCAGTAGTTAACACATGTCGTTTAGAAATAAGAGTTCCTTGACAGAAAAATTCTTGATCCTCGGGATGACGGAACATTACTAACCATGGGTTTTCATAAATTCTTCCATCTTCTGGTTTAAAACGTTCACTGTACGGTGTAGATCCACAGTTTTTGTTCAGCACTTTACTTAGGTCAAATTGCACTTCATCTGGAAATATCCCTGTCGTAAGATTTAATAATTGTTGTAAAATGGTGTAATGTCAGCCAGATATTCCAATTGATTGCAATATTAATTTGTAACGATACTTACAGTTGCCCTTTACTAGCGCAAATAAACAGAATATAACCAAACCTCTTACGTTCCGGTGCATTTCGACTCTGCGTTTCGGTGTACACAATCTCATAACTAGTCTCACATTGAGACTTAATCTCTCAACGCAATTGACTCCACAACCGCGCAAGTGATTGGTGTTGGTGTTAAATAGACTATTGCAATGATTTTGGGTTTTTCACCATCGTTATCATCAATCTCAAGTTCATCTTGTACGTTGAACATTGTGAATACGCCTGATTTTTTAATATTACCCTTTAACGATCACACATACTAGGAGTATTCCAATTTCTTAAAATGAACATAGATATGTAATATTAATTCAGTTAATGACGAAAATAACATGGAATCGTTTCGATGAAAATCAATGGCAAGCATAATTTTGTTTTGTTTTTCATTTTGTATTATATTTACACGTGGGTTAAACCGAATTGTCACACTGGTGTCGTTATGAGGAAAAGGATTTCTTATGAATCACAATTTATTCCAAAAGCAAAGTTATTTACAAAATATAACTCGGCCTGGCCGTTACTACCGTATAAAAAAATAACTCGTTTTCCGCTCAAACAATAATTGAGTTGTATTACTAACAAAACAAACATAAACGTTGCATATTGACATTTAATCAAGGCCATAAAATACACAAAACTGTAGGAACTGAAAATGAATTTTGTGAACAAAAAATAAAAACCAAAAAAAAAAGAGAGTTATGACTTGCTTAGATCACATCCATTTAAAAATACCAGACCATTTAACAAAAGATCCATTTAATAATAGAGACCTTTAATAATAAATCAATAAATTAAAATACATTGCATAATCCATTTTTCACGATATGGTGATCTGTTTAGTAATTCTATTGAATAAGCTTCTATTTTTATATATGTAGTAATAAAATTTCACAGAACTTACTGAAGTTTGTTTTCCTTTATTCAACATAAAATATTTCGTTTTATTTCATTATGTTGAAAATTATTTAAAATGTTTCCATGGACATTATATGCGCACTTCATACACCAATGTCGTGTTTTCAGAGGCAGTCCGTTAGTACTGAGTTAATAAATCTAACTTTTCATATTGTACATCAATTCTGACGATTGAAATTCAGATTCGATCGGAAATATCCCCCTTTGTTTTCCATGATTTAGTTGTACTCGAGTTCTCCCTTAGGGTTGGGGATGCAACTTTGCCACAAATTAAAGAATTTTCCGCACTACGAGCAATTTTTAAAGTTCAAAAAATACCCCTTGTGAACATTACGAGTGAATATTTGTATTACGAGCAAGGCACATCTCATTGCATTTAGTGCCGATGTGTATTAATGATCATGGTTGGTAAAAAAGACCATTTTTGAAGTTTTGCATCTCATCCAATCATGTGTAAGTTTTAATTAGGACATATAACGAGGAATGTCGTGATTTGTGTAAATGTTTGGTATATTCAGTGGTTCTTGAACGTTGTTTTGGATCTATTTTTGTATACACATATGATGTGTACTTTATAAAAGATTTTCTTTAGCAAATTCGATACCACAAATCGCATAATACATGTGTGCAACTTGGAAGAATTTCATATGAATTCTACAAATGTATATGAATCCAGCGTAACTATGTCTTATTTGGATGATATCAATTGTGCAGTGAATATCTTTAAATTATCTTAAGATTTACTATGAAACATATCGAAACAAAAAAGATTTATTGATAAGTGATTGATTGGTAAGAATAATATACTAATAGAAGAGAAAAGGCAGATCGAAAACCAAAAACAAGGTGTTTTCCCTTTTTCCACCAATTTGTCATTAGTTAAATTAAATTTTTACTAGCACGTTTCAGGTCTGGTGTCAATAATTTTATATTTCATACACTTTTTATGAAAACAGTATCCCGCATAATGAGAGAGTTACTGGAAAAGATTAAACTCGTTTTTTCAGTATTTTTTATACATATAGTGGACCCTCACATCACGAGTTCAATCCGTTCCAGTTACTCTCTCGTAATACGAAAAACTTGTTATACAGAAGACTCTTTGGAATAGAATGTTCAAGAAAAGAGAAATTTTCGAAACAAGAGAGAAGGGTTCGAAACAATTGATATCATCCAAATGACTCTCAACCCGTAAGCAATCCTCTAATCAGCAACACACTTACACAAAGCAATTGAAAGTCCTGAAAACCCTGGCTGAGCTGTATATTGCTCAATTCATAGTATCAAAACTCGCACCTGGCTGTAGAAGTTGAATATTTAAAATTGCTGCTGATGCAAAAAAAACGTTTAAAGGGCTACTCGTTATGAGAGGGTCCATTGTATTTTAAGAATTGGATAAACGTTCAACAATGATCAACAATGAAAGCGAACACTTTATAATAATAATGTTTATTTCTAATTGAATGGATAGCAATGGATCTTGAAGAACGATCTTAGGGCTTCTGAAAAGCTAGAGTACGGTGAAAGTTTGATTGAAGTAAGCATCAATCAGTTATTGGTAATAGGTCCCATGAATGACGTTAATTGTTTTCAGGGATTTTTGTTTGATCTGGGTTATACTGTGACGTGCTCTAATATATTCATGCATAGGTTTATGTTTTGTGGCATTGGAAATGGTATTACATGAAAGAAATTCCGAAAGAGTGTAAACGATATTAAAAAGAGCGAAACACAAAAGTGTATTTTTGTATATCGTTGATCGCCGCAGGTTTTACATGAATGCTTGATGTGAAGTATTCCTTTAACTATGTTTCTCATTGTCAGTTTCTTTGATCTTATCAGAAGCATGGTTAGAAAAACTAAATACCTGAAGCGTACCAGCAGTTCACACACGCGTTTGCAAAAAAGATACAAGGCTTGTAAATGTTTCAATCAAAAATTAACGAATCTTTTATTTTTGTTCTTTGTTTTGCAACTCATTTCTATCAGCCTATTTCAAGCGTTTACAATTACAATCATCATGCTGTAATTCGCCTATTAAATAGTTATGTACTAAATCCACTATCAAGTGTACAAAAATGTTGGCAGTATTAGATTCGAAAAGTTCTGTTATGTTGTTCTTACTTTACATTTTACAGTACTACTTTGCCGCCAGCGCATAACTTACGCACGTTTATATACATGAAAAAGTCTGTAGTAAAACAAAACATAAATTGTTAAATCAAAATAGTAGTTCCTTTCGATTCTAGACAATCCCCACCGAATGATTGTGCATAAGTAACAATCTACTTTTCTGCATGGTTGAGGTATGGCTGGTGTGGATAAGCCCGAAAATAGAATCAAAATTCATAAACATTGAATTGATGATAGTATGAGAAATCTATTTGTATGGCAAAACAACTTCTATTGTATCATTTGTAAATAGCGATCTTCTTCAAAGTACGAACTTAATGATGTGCTCATATCGTTAATGACAAGATTAGACGAGGGATGGGTGCTACTGCTGACCATATCCGCTGATTCATTCCAGTTTTGACAGTTTTGCACATACTCTAGAGTTCTTTGATACGTGTCTGAACCCATGGCACTTCCATTATCCGCCTGACCGATCACCATTCCGTTATCGGCGGTAATAGACATCGGTAACGGTGCTGGCTGCGGTTCTGCGACACATTCTCCAAAACCAGTCGGTGTTGACGGTAATGGAGGTGTTTGCAAGCTGCTTTCCATCGGTTGCTGGCGTACTTGTGGTGCTGTGTCTATGCCTAAGGCTTGTTGCTGACTTTCAATAGCCAGAGCAGAATTATTCCCTGAAGGTGCCATCGCCGCGATTGCCGGTGACATCTGAGACTGGCTGATGTCTCCACATTGTATCTCTACGTTCGAAATTGGACCCGCAGATGCATTATTTTGAGGTGTGCTACTACTACCCGTATTGAAACTGGCGAGGTTTAGACTGAAAGGATTCTTATACTGATTCATTTGGGACTGCGGTTGGATCTGGTTTGAGGCATTCTGCTGAGCAAGCGTCCCACCCGTTGGTTGATTAATATGAAGCGATCCTTGCATCATCATAGCCAGGCAACAGTGATGCGCACTTTGATCTGTTCGATGATAATATCCAATCAAATTAGAACATGCTATTGGACGATTTCGGCCAAGAGAAGATTCTTGTTGCTGGTGGTGGTGTTGCTGCTGTAGCTGCTGGTGAGGTTGTCGCTGCTGTTGATGTTGCTGCTGCTGCTGTTGTTGGTGTTGCTGCTGCTGCTGTTGTTGTTGATGTTGCTGATGCTGATGTTGCTGCGGTGGTTGCTGCTGTGGCTGCTGCTGTAGCTGCGGCTGCTGCTGTTGCTGTGGTTGCTGCTGCTGCTGTGGCTGCTGCTGCTGCTGTGGCTGCTGTTGATGTTGTTGTTGTTGTTGATGTTGTGTGTAACAATTAGTTTCACAAATCATAGGGTAGTTGTTATTTTCATTTCCGAAATGTTGGTTTCCATTATGCATCATTTGACATTGTACTGGCGTATGTGTAACTTGCGGTGACTTAGTGGATGTCGAAGGGACCGCAAAGTTGCTTGTGGATGGTGCTACTGTGTTTTCGGGCATCATCGGCGACATTATTTGGTGCTGGGGAGCCTGTGGTGACATAATATTACTTATTGTGCTGGACTCATCGTTGCTGTACTGAGATTGTGGACTCATCAACATGTTTGCTGTTGTAGATCTTGGCTGCGAAAAGTTTGCGGTCATATTTGAAGAAGTTTCCAATGGTCCCATTGCAAGGTTGTTGTTGCTAAGCTCTCCTGTATCACGTTGTGGAGTTGTCCAAGAATTTCCGCTCGGGCTTGCAAGAGCGTTCTCTGCCGAAATGGTTTGGCTGGCTGGCTTATTCATGTTTGATACGGCATCACCAGCCATATCAGCTACTTGGTTAAGATACTGAAGCATATCATCTGGTATAACAAGCTTATTTTCTACCATTTCTCCCTCTTCAACCTCGTCCAGCACTACTTCCTGATTGGGATGCAATTTGCTAGTAGATGGAGGCATTGGGAGCTTACTATTTCCTGAAGCTGCTCCTGTTTCTGCTACAGAAGTTACAGTGCATGTCGGTGGAATTGTGGTGTTTGAAGAGTTCGGTCGGCCTTGGGTAATTGTTGCATTATTTCCAATACCAAGCCGTCGGTTCAGATACTGAGAGCTTAACCGACCAACCGTCGACGTTGAAGTCATTGCATTAGAACAACTAGCAACAGGCTCGGACATACGCCGGTCCGCCTGGGTCGATAGAACGTTTTGCTGTTGTCCAAAAAATCCCATACTATTATTAGTCATATTGTTTGGTATCGAGTGCCGGGATCCACTTCCATTGCCACTAGACGATCCGCCACCAGTTCCCATTGAACCAGTCAACTGACCGTTGCCTCCGAATCGTTGAAGGTGGGTTGAAATTAGATGAGAGGAAGGAGGAGGAGGTAAACTTTGTCCGCCAGTTGTAGCAGTAGACATGGAACTTGAGCGACGCGAGCTACCCGGTGATATAGGATCATAAAGGGAAGAAGAGTTGTAGTAGCTTGGCCGCATAGTAGAAATAGTGCTTTGTTGAGATGCTTGGCTACTGCGCCGACTAATATCGACTGAACGCATGCTATAATATGAACTACTCGTTGTACTATTGTTGCTATCTCGCCTATTCTGTGCTGCGGCTGGATTGAGATATGCATGCATCATCATCATGGTGGTAGATGTTGACGCAGAAGGTAACAGCGGACGCAATGCATCAGTCTGTCCGCTTTTGCCAACCGTGGATGCAGGATGTGACATAGTCTGTGGCGGTGGTGTCACACCTGGTTCCATCTTGAGATCAGTTATCTTTTTATTTAGGTCTCCAAGCCCATAGTTTTGCATGTTTTGGCTGTTCATTTCCGGAATGTTGGACAATGGGCTACTGCTCAACAGCGAACCTTTGTTATTGATACGGTTTCTAAATCGATTTCTCGGATTGTTGCGAGCCGATATTGCCGCTGTACCAGTTGGGCCTCCGAGATCTACCATCTCGCGAAGTACATACGGTAGATCTGCTACTTCCAGGTCTTCATCTACATACGGCCAAACGGGATCATCTATGCCAACCATGCCACCCAGTTGCATATTATTGCCATCGTGGTAATCTTCACCAAGTCCGGCAGTAAGTGCTGATACCGACATCGGACTATTAATTGGTGGATGACTGGGAGAATTTGCATCCGATTCTGACTTGATGCTAGGGCTGCTCATACTCGTTGTTTTGTCCTCGCTATGGGGACTGCTATCAAACATGTGATTGGAACCTTCACCATCTTCTCCAGGTCCATCACCACCACTGCTACCACCACCACCATAGTTGTTACCCTTGTGTTTTTTGTTTGCATAAAATTCGGCACCGTGGACGGTTTTCACATGCTTTCGCAACGAACTCGGATCCGTGTATCTTTTAGTGCAGCCTGGAGCTTTACAAACGTATGGTTTCTATAAATTATAGGAGAAAGAATGATGGTTTAGTTACTTCCAATATTATTAATTCTAATAGCACATCACCTACCTCATTACTGTGCGTTCTATTTTGATGTTTTGCACGATCCGATGCGTTGCTGAACGCTTTGCTACATCCAGGATATTCGCAAGTGTATGGCTTTTCACCGGTATGTGAGCGAAGATGAGTCTTAAGATTTTCCAGCCTTGAATACGCTTTGCAGCACCCTTCAAACTGAAAAGATAAAACCATGAAGTAAACAGCAATGAAGTTATTGTTTCATTTTGGTTTCACAAAACATTTAAACTACTCACCGTACACTTGTGCGGTTTTTCGCCTGTGTGGCGACGCATGTGCACTACGAGCATGTATTGCGCTTTAAACGGTTTTTCATCGCGCGAACAATCTTCCCATCGACAGACAAATGATTTCTTGTTTGCGTGGATATGATCATTGTTAATATGCTTTACCAGCTCATCCTGCGTATTAAACTCCAATGCACAATCACGCCAGTGACAATTCGTCTCTATGAAATCGCCTGGTTCATCTTTTGGGTCAGTGGTGTCCGCACGAGCTCCATCGCGACCACCATGTTCCTCTCCATACAGTCCACCATCTCCACTTACATTGCCGTTGTAGTTCATGTTCATTGTACGACTACTGTTGCGTTCCGCTCCCTGAACTCCAGTATTTAATTCACGTTGCATCGGACTTAGATTCAGTCCTCCATTTTTCGCAGTAGATGTTGTCGAAATAGTGCCATTAGTTGGTCCTTGCGTTGAAGTCGGGCTTGGAAGATGATTTGATGTTATCATTTCGGAACAATCTTCTTGAGCACCTGATTTATTTGAGTAAAGTTGAGGTGTGGTTTCCCGTTTAACTCGTAACTTTTTTTGCTGAGCGTTACTAGCACTGTCTGCTTCGACGCGTGCAACTTGGGAGCTGGATGTTGGTTGTTCCTGTCTTTTACTTGATAGGTCAGTAATTTGCTGCAAAGATAACGAAAATAAGGTATTTACAATAACAATATTTCACGACACCACTCTACTTATAATCCGCAGTTGTGCTTACCTGTGGTTTGTTCAATGAATGTCCGGTATGCAGAGGATGGTGTGATAACGAGAACATACTAGCCGTTGGAGTATGATGGCCAGGAAGTGAATGAAGAAACCCGCTGCTCCGTAAAAGATGTTGGAGATGTGGTGGCATAGCGTTGTGCATACCGAGGGCTGGACTAAGTGCGCTAGCCGACAAGTGGCCATAAGAACCACTTGTACTACTGCTTCTTGAAGCGTTCACTAGAGAGGCTAAAGAGTTTGGAGAGTACCGTATCATAGAACTAATGTCGAACGAATCCGAATATGGCGATGACGAAAGGGCTCGTTTTCGGCTAACACTTGCTCGTATGCTACCCGGGCGAGGACTGTTGAGTCGACTGGCTGCGTCGATGCTGAAATGAAAATCTGCACTAGCTAGGGAGCTGGCTGGATGCAGATCGGCGATTGCGTTCCTGGCATTGATGTACTCTGATGTCAATCCCAGACCTATAATTGACGAGGGTCGAAACAGTAAAACAATCGGCGTTAGAAATAAGCAAATGCAAATTAGGAAACGCTAATTTCGTAACGTATTAGGGTACTTGGTCGTTTGATGCCTTTTTTCCAATTCAACACCTTTGTGAATAGCCGGTGTTAACGATCGTCAATGTTTTAGGTAGCTTCACTCAGCAGCTAAGCTTAAGTCCTAGGCCACTTTTTATGGGATCGATAGTGACCATTTTACAACCTATCGTTAAATGACTGCACACTCTACCGAATATGTGCACTGACAAAATTAATCAAAGGCGCTGAACGTTCGTGCGTAACGACCGACGACGTAATAATGGAATACGTAGCTCAAATATAAAATTCGTTCGTGGTGACAACTAACTCATATCTAATTCAAACTCAAATGAAAGAACACAGTAAGAAAGAAAACTCAGGTGTAATACGTATGTGTAGTTTGCTTAGCGACTGGTTTCATGCACCACCTACAATAACTTCACTAACATACGTTACAAGCACTGAGACCCGAGGGAAGAGAACATCCATGAACATGTTAATGGTGTATGCATATGGCTGGTTTCGAATCATTCCTGAGTCGTGTTTGATCGCACGTCTCTGCTCTATTCGTACTTGTTATCCCCTTGACATTGCAGTTCAAGATTGCAAGTATTTCTGGTGTGAATTCTTCAACGGGAGGTGGTTTCTACCTTCAAATAAATTTTTGACTAGCATCGTACCACGAAGTGTTCTCAAAAGATGATGGGAAGATCAAAGTATTCTAGGGATCAAAGCATATTGCACACATTAACAGATTTTAGGTTAGTTCGCTCTGCGACTGGTTTGAATTCCTTGATGTCATGTCATACGTAAAAGGTACATTTTGGGCGTTCTTCACATTTTTCCCTTTTTCTGTCTACCATCTATAAATTGACTGAGCCATACCCGATACACAATCTTTTTATTTTCATTTTGTATGTATTACTAAATTAATGACAAGATTCTCGAAAACATATTTTCCTTTGAAGTTTTTTTCTTCCACATTACTATAAGTTACGAATTCGAAACTGATTATGTAGATGAAACAGGGTTAATTTTATTACCATACACGATACTAGTAAAACCATATTATGCATGTCAAATGTTAACACAACCGTCGCTTTTTGTAGATTCCATACAAAACGGTTCGATACTTCAGAAGAATACCACACCAAACGCCTTGTATTGAGTGTGAAGGAATCCGGCCTCCATCCCGAAACGTAGACGTGATCGAACTTATAAATAGTTAACCCTTCTAGTGCCTTCTTGTCTTTGCTTTACGTTTGCCTCTTTCCTTCATTTAATCTTACTTCTAGTTTCCCGCATAGTACTCGGTGTATCGTCAACAGTGGCAATAGCAGGTCTATTTCCTTTCTCCAACCTAATATCGAGCGTAGGAGTAGAAGGAGGGAGTAATTTGTCTGCATTTTATTGTTGTTTTTATTTCATTCACATGTTTTCCTGTATGTTCTTGGGGTATGAAAAATGTAGTCTTCGACATTACTCTCTGATGGTTAGTGAGGAATGTACGGTCTGTACGTCACTCTGTACAGCGCAGCAAAGAGTAGTGGGGGTTTATGAGTTTTTTTTTTGTTTGAAACAATATTTTACTCTTCTTTCGACTCTCAGGCCCAGTCACCTTAGTTGAATGTGCCATTGCCAAGCGAAGAAAAAGGCAAGTGAAATTTTACAGACAGTCAGTGACAATGAGCAGGGATGGAATATGGTGGCGACGCGGGGACACTAGTAATTTGGTGGTTTAAATACCAACCTCGATCACAACCCACTGTTCGCACTGCCAGCAAGAAAGGCAAGCACGTTGAGCCCGGATGTTGTATTCAAGCGCCGGTTCCAAAGCAGCAACAGCCACGAATTCGGCTATTGCATTACCACCGTGTGCTACGACTCAGGTATATTTTTAACAGCTAATGGAACCATTTGTGTGCACAGAACGTTACCAGTCACTTGCGGACATTCTTATGTGATTGTTGACTGTTTGAAATGTTTCTTCAACGAACGCTTCCGGCCAACACATTCACCAAACGTCGTTCACTTCACTTATGAAATGAACATTGGCAAAACATGATTGGAATTTAGCTCATCTAACGACATTTCACACTTCAACTAATGAATTCTACTTCAACCAATTTAATTATGACAACAAACATTCTTACCATGGAGGGAAGCCGAAGCGTGTTGCAATGAATACAGGTGTTCCATGTACCCAGGTATTCTGTAAGCAGGATGGAAATCACTGGGATGTGGTACCGGCACGGAAGGGATGGTAGTCTGTCCCACAGATGTACCCACGGTTGAACCGGTGGTTCCGTTTGGCGTAGGAAGTCCCGGACTGGAAGCGCCTGTTCCTCCTGCTGTCGGTGAATTTCCGTTGCCAATTGAAGTTGGCCGCTCACTGTCGCCTTTCAATGAAGCACCAGATGTCGCAGGAGGTGATATTGTTAACGGAACCACAGTCGCTGGAGCAGGAGCATGTGGCGGTAATACTGTCCCACTGGCTTGTGCGACCTCGGCACTGGCTACGGCCGCCGCGACGGCCGCTCGACGGGCGCTCAAAAATTGTAGTTCTGCAAAATTTGCATTGCTTGCCAAGCTGTAACAAACAAAAAAAAGCGTAAGAAGAATGTATAGATAAGAGAAAAAGGAAAAGTGGGACAAAGTTATGGAGCACATGTTCGGATATGTAGTGAACATGTATAACTGGGATAATATAATGGCAGGATGGAGACTAAACCATGAAGAGGAATAAAAAATGTAGATGCAATTATGCTTTTGACAAAGGTTTGTTGACGAATGTACAGTGGTATCTGATTCAAGCTTTACACAATTTATCTACAGCCATAATTTCGCTACGATATGCAGTGCCTTAAGATGCATCGAAAAAGTAAGGCTGAAGAAAATCTGAAACAGGGACAATCTATTTTTTAAACGTGTCGGATGCGAACTCACAACAGTATCTAAGACTCAAAACGCTGTTCGCAATGTTTAATGATAAAGATCTTTGTTTTCGAACATTTCAATGCTTCATCTTTCGTCCCAAAGCTCATACCTGTACTAAAGTTTACCGGCATATGCTTGCGATCGGCAAGATGACTGTAGATAACACGTAACGTCTTTGTGACATGATCGCTGACGCACTATGAGGGTGATTATGATTAAAGTTCTCCGTTAAGGTATGCAAGACAGTGATGTGAGCGAATCTGTAACCATTGTCGGGTTCATTTTAGTCCAATTGAAAAGATATCGATCAAACAAGGAAAAGTTAACCGCTGTCTATGAGGTATTGCTGGCAGTAACGAAGATGGATGGAGACATCACATACGAATAGAGACACATTGCACATTGATATATTTACATTGATATGAACAGTGAGCGTTTAAAATGTACGATGACCAAATAAAGTGAAAGTGAAATACTATTAAATAACAAGTAGTTTGTAAAACAGACTCGCTTTTCGCGTATTTAACAAATCCTTTTGGGATAAAAATTATTCTTAGGTAACTCAAGATGGTGTGGAGATTTCGTTTTGTCTATCCTTGTGCACAGGTCCAAATTGCATGATCCTTAATAAACTTGGTTGATATAGACGGTTATATGTTCACCATACTTGGTAGAAATGCAGAAGTGATATTATACAAGGGTAGCGCTATATTTACGAAATTACGGAATTAAGCTTAATGAGAAAACTTATCTCCCGGTGGTCACTAGTGGAATTAAAATTATATGAGTATGCAATGAGTTGCTCTCAAACAATGCAGCAACATTTTGCAAACTGTTGTTTGTTTCCTCTACACTTATTATAAATTTCTTGAATTTACTTTTTCATAGGTGGAACAACAACCCTTGTATGGTCAAGGCATATCAAAGCATTCATGTGCTTTTTTGGAACGGAAGTAAAATAATACAAGACCACCCGACGATAATGTCTATATTATGAAGAGTGCTAAAATGACGAGACTAAGCCACCAAAGGACGAGACTAATTCCCACATTTTAAATGATTTAAATGTTCGTGACTCTCTTTGTACAGGAAACAGGATGTTTAAGCGTAAACACTTCAACTATTCCGGTGCGGGAAACACAATTTGCGCTGAGCCTACACTACTACGATGTCATTTGCATGTCATTTTCTGGGTGGTGTCTTTTCAAGCTACAATAAATAATCAGGGCAGGATATTCGCTTGGCACGACAGTTATAATGTGCACTTTTTCTACCAGCACCTTATATGTTCGATGTAGTTAGTTAGGAACAAAACTCTTTCATTCAGCACACAACCGATCGAGAGTAACACTTTAACACAAACTGGCAACGGATGGTGTATTGAGGGAGAACGTTAACGAAAACATACTGACTATATTGTGTAAAAGGAAACCTCACGATCATTCACATACCGATGACGATGCATCGTCCCCCGAACAGTCAAGAGAGGAAGCTCTCAAATTTCGCAGTCTTGCCATCATTTACAATTCACTACAAAAGACGAAGGAACCCGCAGCGTGCAACGTTTGTACGTGCTAACCCAAACTATCAGAACGGTGGCTTGCAATAACACACAGCGAAAGTACCATCATGGCAAACACTATTCAAACTGCCCTTTGGAGTGCAATATGATCTTTCTTTTGTTAACAGTGGTAAGCTTCATCTACCAGCACACCATCGTTGATTCACTTGCCATCATTTGAAATGAGCTCTATAACTCACGGATACGAAAAACACTCTCAACCATAGCCCGGATATACTCACTATAGAGGCATATTGAAGTGCTGACTAATATCATTTTACTACCGGGTAGATTCCTCACCAACAAAATTGCAACGTGATCAGCAGTACAATTTACACGTGAAATACAAATCACGATTTTTACTGTCTTCATTTTATCACACAAAGAAAGCAACTTTCCGTACAAAACTTTAATGAAAATCTGGGTGTTTTTATTTGGTACCAATTCGTTCTTTACAATATTTTCGAAATTTTAATTTCATTTCAGTAGGATGATAAAAAAGTGTTCGTGTAAAATGTGTCTCCCATCTCAATCACCTCTCAAGTTGTTGAATTCACTACCTTCATTTAAATTGTATTTGTAAAACAATCTATGATGTTATTAAGCAAATTGTTTCGATAAAAATTGGTCACGCCCATCCCAAATGTAGGATCTCCCCGCCGTAACCATAGATAAGCATAGCCAGATAAATGCTGAAAAACCAAATGAATGTCGACCGTTAAGACAGACGCCTCCCACTACTTGATCAATTTATGTATGAGTTAGAAATCTCACTACATAAAAGCACAATTTCACAGTCGCGGCTCTCTCAGATCACGAACACATTGGCGAGAGCAACTGAAGTGGAATGAATCGAACGCGATCAATCGAATACGCTACGGATCTCACCTGAGCGAATCGATCACTTTCAGTTGCACGATCGCTTAATGCTCTCTGCGTTTACACAACGGCTACTGTAGTTGCCGCTATTTTCATCTCAATAAATACCGAGTGAATGCGACCCCCGGTGTGGTTGAGCATGCTAACACTGCACGCGATCGTACGCAAGAGCAGGACTGAGATAATGGAGGAGAATATACTTTTCTGAAGCATAACTGCCGACTAGTTGCACTATTAACAATCATCTTGCCGGCAATCATACCAATCATACCGGCTCCACGGATACCGTGTGAAGCTGTGCTGTATTCATTCCGGTCAGGATAGCATAAAGTCATCAGTCAGGATAGCATGCAATAATGCCGATATAATTTTTCACTGAAATAAGTAATTCATTCCATTCACATTTTTCCTACCGGAACATTCTAATAAAAATAAAATTCAATATCCCAGTTTCGGTATGTTTTAAACTAATAAAAACCAATATTCCCTAATGAAAATCAATATCCCAGTTTCAGTATGTTTTAAACATTCCAATGTGTAGAAACATTGATATTTCATCTCAAAAATATGGAACCAGGCCATCTGAAACGGATATAGTAATGCAAAAAAAACATTTTACCCTCAGAAATATTTTTACGCAACCCCGAAACCGACAAACAATTTGAAGGACTTTAACAACATATCACGTTTTTCGAATCCACTTTGAACTAAAATTTTAAACACAATTCCTGCAACATGGCAAGAAAGGTATAAGAGATGAAGATAATATTTACATGCCTACAATTATGGATCAAAATTAATTTTACGATCCATAGTGTCATTTACACACGCACACAGAAACACATAAAATTGGGTATATAAAAAGGCATGCCTTACTGGTGATAAAGTTGTAATTGCATTTCAGTAGCTAGCTACTTACTGTGGGACCACAAAGAAAAGAGTGTAATAATTTTTAAGTAGTTTAATTTAAAAATAATAACAATATTGTTTCTTGTAGTTTTATTTTCTGATCTGGGTTTTAACTTACTACTAACTATGAGAGTGTTCCAGCCTAATTATTTTATATTTACACCCATTTACACGCACCGGACGCATTCCGTCCCGAAACAAAAGAACCGGTTGCTTTTTATTGTAAATGTTTCAAAGTCTGTCGAAAATTATGCGCCTCGTAAAATTTTAATTACCATCTACCGCAAATTATTAGCATCGTTTATTATGACTATCTTATAACGGCAATACACTTACTAGGGAAATGTTCCCTGCACAGGAGCGTTTTACCTTTCATGAAGCTGGAAGAGAGAACAGTCACCAAAACTCTGCAACAAATAACCGTTACGAGCGTAATCGACCGTATTGCGAGGAGATGCAGGCATGATTTATTTAGGTAGACGTCCAAATAACAGGCCACACTGTACACATGACGATACATGGCGGATGTGCAAACAGAAGAACAATAATTAGTGAAACAAACGATCGCCAGCCAACGATCATCGTATTTGGCAAGCCCTACGTACAACGATTGTACTACGTACTCTCATTTCCTCAAACCGCTCTAATCGAAGGGCACACAAGGCCATTTGCGAAGTTGTTTGAACACGCTTGCGGTTGTTCTTGTTGAATATGTCACTCTTTCCAAGAGTACGCAAAAGTACCAACAGAACATAAATTACACCTCCAAATGACATTGGACCCCTTTGTGTGTGGGGAGTTGCAATGGATGTTGATCAGCAAACGTCCACAATCTGCAGGACTCGTGCGCGAAAAGGGCGAAGAAAAACCTTCAGCAACCCGCTCAGTATCGAAACCGTGCCCGCAAAGCGCGCATTCCATACGACGCGCATAATAAATTGTCTGGATAGTGCGTTTGCTTGTCGCTGCTTGTCTTGCTTGGCTGCATTGGTCATGTGGTGCATGTATGTGTGGATGTGTGTGTGTGTGTGTGTGTGTTTGTCTGTATTGTGTGTGAGTTCAGGCTTGCACTGGCCAATGCAATCAAACAGGGTGATGATGTGTGGCAAGAAAAATAAAAGAGCACTCGCAGAGCATCAACATCCGCACACGGAGACAACATCGTCGACAGCGATCGAGTGTCTTTCAGAGATGCGAGAAATTGTTGGCATTGTGTTTGTCTTTTCGCCTTTGATTGGTGTAGTTTACTCTAGGTGAAAAGCGTTCTAACGCTTCCCGGAATGCAAATGACCTAATGACTTAGGGCAATGAATCTTTCTTATTCTACCAGTTTTCACCGCATACCCTTGCGCAACAGTACACACATACGCACTGAAACACATTTCAAGATAATGTGTGTTGTGAAGAGAAAAACTCTTTCCAATAAAAAAAACATAATAAAAATAATGTATGCATATCTAATGCTGCTAATTGAATTGTTTACATAAACAAATGCAACAAATTAAATAATAATCGATCACCGATTACCATCTGCCCATTCCGTTCAAACAGCTGCCCACCGACGAACGATCTGGGTTTACCTTACTGCCAGTCATCATTGTTATTTGAGCTGAGCTTTTACAATGAGGTACAGAGTAGTGTGTAACTTGATTCTTCATTCATGATCGTACACTATCTTTGGCTAAAAGACACCTCGGGGTATAATCGTAGCCGCAAACGCAACCACATCGTGCGGAAAAAGAGTCAATTTGTAAAACATACCGTATTGAGTCCCCTTCTTGCTTCTTCGATTTATTTCTTCCTTTTCAACCGCTAGTCAACTGCTGCTTAAATTATTTTTTATGCAAAACAAAGCAAAACCTCAAACCGCACTGTGCATATGCTTTTGCAGAAGTATGATTCGTTGAATTAAATTATACCCTCAGGAAAGACAAGTTGTTCACGATAAAAGATTTTTGCATCAACTCTTTAAAGCTAAAAAATATTAAAATACTCTGATACTTGATAGTCTTGGATACTTATTAGCAATTCATTCAACGTTGGTTCAGGTTAAGTAAAGATAAGGATAAAGTCATCTTTTTATACACCAACCGATCGATCAAAACAAAGATGGTTAGTATGATGTTTGTTTAATTACCTGTATGCACTCCCCCAAGACTGCTTAAACTGTTGCACAGACTGAGGGTGGAACTGCGACTGGACACGATTATAGTCATCTATTTATGCCACAACGTCTAGGACCGCAGATTTTACCATTGCCGATTATGCCAGTGGGTATCCCATTCGGAGTGGAGAGTACGGAAACAATAGTGGTTACGGTTCAACACCGTCATTGGTCTTTGAGCTTGTTGTGTGTCTTGGAAAAATAGGGTGGCAAACTATCGCTGCCACCATCGACACACCCCATTTACGATGAAGTGATTCAAACAAGGTGTTGAAACGGGTGTCTTTATTTGGCGCTAGTTGGTCTTTTTCTCTCAACGGGGCAGTCTCTTTCGCGGTTAACCACCGTCACCGAACGGTTTGCGGAACGCCTGCGTTGGCGAAGGTGTGAAACATGGTCCGGCTCATGGTGTTCATTATTTATGCTTCTTAGCTGCATGCCGATAGAGTTTCAAAGATCCATCATGGAGGAAAGATTGAATTTCACTTGTCGTGTAGCAATTGCTCGTTTGTATTGCGTGTGCCCTGACTACGAGACCGGTGATAAGGTTGGATCACTTTAGTCACTGAGTGTGACAACTAAAAAAAGCTCTAGTCAGTTCAAAGCCGTTAATTCAATGATACCGAACCGAACGTTCGAGTTAAACTTACGCAAAGTGTGTCCCGGAAAGTGTGGAACATTTAAATCAACCCCAAACTCCGGCCGCCCTTCGGGGCGTTTTCTTGTCTGGGGAAACTAACCTAAGGCTGTGAAAGTTGGACCTCCGGAACGGAACCAGGCACATTATTCACTCTCTTTTGCCGCTTTGACCACACTCACCAGCCTATAGAACATGATCCACTGTAAACTGCGTTCATGTTACCTGCTGGCGGTGTGCGTCCAATAATCGATTAATTACATTCGCATTAGGTGCGCTCTTAATCCATTCCGTCAGACCCGATCCAATGCTGTTTTGTCTTTCCTAACCATGGCTATGAGGTGCACCACGTTGATGGCGTTTTATTTCTTTACTCAAAATCATGTTATCAACAGCACTAACATTCAGGAAGACAGTGAGATTGATGGTCTGCGGTCGTATTCGCAGGCATGTGATGACGATGACCGCGGTAGAGTATTATCGCAAGTGGCAGATCTTATAATCCAGCACCGCATACATTTCGTTCATTTGATTTGAATATTTCTTCTCGCAGTCATAGCCCGTGGTGTGAGCATCGATTCGATATGGTATGGAACTGGTTCATATTCCAACCGAACCGAGAATTGTAATGTTGATGTTACATCGCGGATTGCCGAGGAATGAACGCAGCACGAATTGATGCAAATAATGAAAGCAAATAAAGAGCACATCAATTCATTTTGCCCTGCTTTCCCGTGCCCTCGCGCTCTTGTCCTTCTATTATGTATGGCGACAAGGCGGGAGACAGCAGTAAAAGCCGGTTGGTGAATTCTACGACTTACTTCCGCACCAGAGCTCGCGGGATCATACGATGCTTTTGGCGGACCAGTCTTTTCAATCTGCGCCGATTCGCTCGCTTGTGCACTCACGGTCCCCTGTTGCCCGTCGATGTAACTCCTTCTCTGCCTCACCTTGCTAAACGCCATATGAAGTTCAATTTATTGCAAACCTTCCCTTGAACCTCCGCTCTGCTTGACGAGATGAAGGAGGAAAAGCAAACGATCGCTCTCATTCGCGACAAGATCTGCATCAGACTCGGTTCAACTCCATCGATCCCGCTGCAAGTTGACCGGAGTGTCGTGGTAATGTGGCTAAAACAGAAATTATCTGATTTATGATTATTGCGATTTATATGATCAGTTTCATTTAGTCGTGCCCCGTTCCAGTCATTGCTGCACTTTTCACGCTGCAAGCACAGACACTGCATTAATGCAAATGCATAAAAACTTCAACACATCCTCGTACCGAATTGCTTTTCAGATAGAACGTTATTATACGGTTTAGTGCATGTTCATTACGGTTTTATACAGCTTCATGATGAGCTTCTGATTTCAAACACGGCTAATTGATCCATCGTCCATGAACAGTTGACTTCCATATTGATGAGCCAGAATTAATAATTATATATTTAATTCCAGGATAGTCCAAATATTTTGGAGACAATTTCAATGTTTGTAGCATGCACGTTTTACCCATTCCACTTTTTGACACTGCCAGATCTAACGTAACAACAGTCCTAACCTCACATCTTTTTTTAAACCTGATAAAAGTATGTTTCCGGTGTTATCGACCTTTTCGATGGTAGGTTGAAGAGAACACGCTAATCGAACGCTTGCGATCAACGGGACTGCTCCTGTCTTTTCGATGGATAATATCTCGCAGTTCCCATGGCGTACCACATGCCACCCTTCTCGCAGCATTAGGATTCGGAACGGATTCTGGGATACACTGTCAAATAGATCGGAAATCAAAAATAACTCCTTCAGACTGACGAAGACGACAACAACCACATTTTACGGCGCCGTCCTATTACTTTTTCCGCCCAATTAGAAGTTCTGTTTTGTTCTGTATTCGGTTTCCGGACGGGAACGGTTGGAACATTTCCATCTTTCCGGAAGCGGCCTGTCTGCCCTTTGCCACACTAATGTCATTCCGTAATGAGGCACCGTTCACTCGTGGATTGTTTTCGTTTGAAATATATCAAACCAAGCTATCACGGCCAAACGGAAAAGTTCTTAAGGTATTACTCGCATCGGTTAAAATATGTAAAGTGAGAAAAATATGACTATAAGTGTAGTTAAACTTTTATAAGGTTTAATGTGGTGTTCTTTATTCAATATTAATCATCATCATCATACAATAAATGAGATGTTAACAGTTAAAACAGCATAAATAATATTTGTACCGAAAATACACCCGACGCCCGACGTAGTTCGATTCTTATTTGAACTTTGCTTACTGTCCTGAAAACTAAGCATATCGGTAACTAGCACAGTTTTACACCAGAAACGGCGGGAGTTGCTTAATATGAAAGAGAAACTAAAAAAGAAACATACATGTAGTGAAAGCAGGTTAACACTAACCATTGCAAACATTATAAGAATGCAGAACCGTAGCAAAAGCAGTTGATGTAGGAAAGGTTAATTAAAAAACCGTATTTAGTAAGACATTTTTGATATCAAAGAATCAAAATCCAAGTAAAAGAGCAAAGCAATGAACCAAAATAATAAATGCACTCTCGAAAAGATTTAATTTACATATACGAGTTAATCAATTTGAATAAGTTGTCGGGAATTGAAAATTGAGATATCGTCCTCATTCATTTCCTTTTTCGTATCTTTGGTCATTAATTGCTCTCTGCCTTTCCTCTATACTGCGGACTTTCACGACGCTGTTGAATGGTACAAGTAACGAAAACTTGTTTACCGTTTCGCTTTCGTGGTTTCTTTGATTCTTGAATGTGTTCAAATCAGTTCTTTTGGTTTTGTGACGTAGTTTTTCTTGTATTGCTCTTGCTGGTTGATTATTTGTACTGTTCTCTTTCTAAGAAAAAAAATTAGTAATTTGTTTTTCAATGTGATGCGAGCCAATTCGCTCGATTAATAGAACTGAATGTAGAGTGGAGGTACTTTTGTTTTAATTGCTGTCCGAAAATAAAAACAAAATTCTACAGTTTTTTACAGCATGAGGAGCAATGTTTCCTTATAGTATTTTTTACATATCCGGGGAATATAGGAAATATTTTTGTGATTTTATATTTCCCACTAGAAGAATATAAACACTTTTGTTCATAACAAGTGGTTGTAGGAAAATGAACACAAAAAGTGGACAAAAAAACATGTGATTCCACGCTTCGCGGATTTCCTATGAATCTGTGTGAATAGTTCCTTTAGGTCGCAGATATCGACACACCGATTCCTATCATCATATCATATGATGACGGGATCGTTAGGATGCAGCTTTCTCTCGCGCTCATAGAATGATCTACACCGTGGCAAATCGATCGAACCAGACTGTAGCATTCTAATCAAATGTTACCAAGGGAATCGTGCAAGATGTTGAGCGAATGTTGAGCAAAAGGGCGTGTGCATGGGTACTCACATACCAATCAACTAACCAGACACAAGGATGCCTTAAAAATGTTTTTAACAATCTCTTAGATCGTCGTTCCTCTGTTGAGCCACAACGCAGATCCGCGATGTAATCGTCGATGTGTTCTGCTGGTTAAACCGGGGGAAGATTGATTGGATGGAAAGCTCTTAATCCCGACCAACACTCCTCATCAGAGAAAATAAAAATCGCCGTGAAGCAACTGTTGGAAGTGGAGAGTTGTTCGTGGCTTTGACGGCCGAGGCCGATAAACTTGATCGATCGCTTCGAATTGCTGGAATAACAGATGTCAAATTAATAATTTATTGATCGCTCACTCCTTCTTTATAACTGGGGAACAAACCGGCAGGGCATTGCGAGAGGTATCCCGGTGCCGTATTTCGCTTTTCTAAACGTCGGTTGAATGATCGTGTCTTCAAATCTGATTTGCAATTAATCCGTTCAGCATGCACATAACGACGAGTCAAGCTGAACTGAACGAAAAAATAACTATATTATTATGAAATAAGTCCATAACATACACATTTTCACATTGGTAACTTACTTGACTTAGCAATACGTTACTACAGAATAAAAACTTATTTCACTTACACGAAACCATTCTGGACGGCCACAATTTTAGACGCCTGAATGATCAAAATCATGATCCTTTTACATTATTGTTTATCTGTAAAGTCTAAAACGTAATTCAATTCTTGTAAGTACCTTTAAGCAAGCAAGGTGCAATTAAAATAGTTTTCTTTAAATTTTCTGCGATTGAAATGTAGATGAAAATATTCCGCAAGAAACTGATTAGAAATTACCATTTCTGCAGGCAGGTATAGAGAAGCACTACCATGCGACAATCTTTCTACTTTTGCCGCTCCATTTATTAAGCTCTGCAACTCTCATAAATAGAAAACATTGGATCATGTGGGTCTGCTTGTGGAAAAGGCGATTTGTGCTCTTCTTTTCAGTTGCACCATGTTCTTGGTCATCGGCAAAGATGTAAGCCCGCAAAGATTTCAGCGGTCAAACAGCCGTTTAGGCGATTCCGGCCCTCGTAAGCTAAAACATTAATCATCGTCACACGATCGGTGCATTGGCGAAAGTGAAAATCATACGAATCATACTTTTCTAGAGAATGAGGAGCTAAAAGCAAATTCAAAGCGAATATTTTCATTTCATCACGAATGAGTTGCAATGACAACGAACATCGAACACCAACACTGTACCGTAACCACTGTCATCCGTTTGAAATATATTCAGCGCATGCAGCGTTGAACAGTCTGCCAAACCAACAAGGATTCATAATTTCGTATAAGTTTTATTACATGAAACGCATTCCTCTTATGTTGCACTTATTCAAAACGAGATTGAAATAAGCTGGCTTCCTTTGGGGGTTCGCGTACGACGGCATCAAAAAGGAATCTAAAAAATAAATGGCTAACATGATTTTCCATAGATTTAGAAATAAAATTCAAAATGTTGATGGACATTTTTATAAAATAATTTAAATTATAATATTGATTGATACTAGTCACCCAATCTAGCAATATATTTGAAGGCTATAGATCTTTGATAAATAAAACCAAACTTCACATTACATAACTTTACAACCGTACATCATTACAATAATATGACTATTTGCAATTAGTTTTTGAAACTCACTTTTGAAAAGACCCCTTTTGGATGCTTAAATAAAACCCTCTCATATTGAGCACCCTTTTCAACGAATTTTTGTTATCACGAGCCATTTTGAATGTTCAACAAATACCCCTTGTACCGAGCAAAATTTCGCATTGCGTGCATTTGTTTTTGTTCTTCTTAATACATTACATTGCTTTCGGTGTCAAAGTGGATTAGCGTTCAGGATCAATGAAATATAAGCCTTTTTTATTTTTGTTACTTATCCAAAATGTCTTACAACTGTGATTTATTTAAGTGTGAAGCGTTTGAATGATTCATTCCAGAAAGCTATTTTGGGTCTGTTCTTGTATTCGAGGGTTTCTTTGGGGTTGAGTATAATTTGGATCATATTATGAATCGTTCAGAGCAAAAATCAATTAATTCACTTTTCCGGAACATTTTATGGAAAATAGTCTTCAGCATTACGAGTCTCCTACATAACGAGAGTCACTGGAACAGATTAAACTCGTAATGTGAAGGTCCACTGTATTTCTCTATTATTTATATATATATAGAGCTCTTCAACAGTTTTCTCTAAACTAAAATACATTTTTAAAAACTTTGACATCTACGAATATACAAAGCAGCAAGATTATCAGTCCAGTGCGTACGGAGGTTAGGTCCACGCGGGAATTGAACCTATGACGACCTTATTGTTACGTCGCACTTGATTTGTTGAATCCAGTTTTTATGATAACTTTTCTCGATTCTTTCTAACTTTCACGAAGAATAGTTAAGAAAGATTGGAGCAATTCTTATTTTTAAATTCAATTTTTATGGTGTTCAGATAACATACACTTCCTCCGCGAAACCAGTTTTGAAAAATCAGCTTCAGCAAACAACGTGCTTGTAGAGACACGTGAGGTGAAGCATATGAGGCCACCGAATGGAGAAGGGTAAGCGCACGTCGAACATTTTAATTAAGCAATTTGTATGTGTTCCCCCATGGGTGTCAAAAAAACCTGATTAACATACTATTTTATGTTTTTTTTTTTTCTAACGTGCCATGGGTTTCTGTAGCGGGTGCTCTAGCTATAGCATGGCTATGCATAGTTCAACACGGACAACTTTACATAGCCAATGCCTTGAAGATTACACACACACAGTGTAAGATGCCTTCCAAAATCCCGAAAAAAGCTTTAACTTACACGCGAGCCTTGTACCCAAGGCAAAAGCAATCATCGTTCCGCTAAAGCTTCGTGCTATGTGTTATGTAGAAGAGGATTTTATATACGATACGAGCCGTTAATATTTGATTTAGCTTGGCCAGTGTTAAACGGTTCCGTCGGGGGATCGAGAAAATATCTTCCCACTTTCCTGTCACTTAGAAGAATAGGCGAGGAGAAGCTAACACGCATCTAAAGCTACCTATTCTTTAAATTTATTTTATATGATTAGCAACCCCAATTGGAAGGTTCAAACTGGTGTGAAGAAAAAAAAACGAAGCTTCCACAACCACCAATAGCTTTATTCGGAATGTGGCCGGAAAGTAGCAAACGATAAGACTGTTTTCTTTTTTATCCTCCCTTCCTCGCTACCTAGTCACTTAACTAAAAACTCTACAAACGTGATTCACTTCGAAGGTACTACAATCTTCGGAAGCACGTTGATGGATGCTGCATTTTTTTTTTCAAAAAAGGTTTCTCGTCTTAAGTTTAAAATAAAGTCGTTTGATCAAGAGGTTAGCATTTTAGGAAGGCACTTCACATGTTTCAATTTAGAATTTTTTTTTCTATCATTCTACATTAGCGTATCAATGCATCTTATCCAAGTCATAAACTTGGCCTTGTTCGTTTTCAACTACTTTCTTTCATTAAACACGGCGCATGAAACACAGTCAAATATGAATCAGGTCAAGACGTCTACAATCTTAAAAGTTTAAAACTCGTTTTTCAATTCAGTGTGCATTATCAGGCGAAACAATTTTAGTGTAGAACTTATCTAGGTTCAAAAATGAAACCATATCCGGTGGTTTCTGAACATTTAAGAGCCAGGCGGCGCCTGTCTTATCGCTCCTTTACTTTGTGATACAACTTGGAATTTTACCTGGCGCTTCAGTTTTTTCTTGCTATAAACATAGCTTCAAAATGCAATGTTATTGTCTTGGAAACACCTTTATATCTGCTTCTTGACAATCACGTATTGCTTCGTTCATCAATGCCTTAATGCTTATCGAATCATTCAGATATGCTTCTATTTTAATTTCAATATATTTGTTTTATACATATGTAAAACGTCACGCTTCCATACCAAATTCTTTAATACAACATAAATTTAAAAAGTTTTAAAATTTTACGAAACTCTATTTCCAACAAGTGAATAGCATCCCACAGTAGATTAACATAACATAATATGCCTCAATAAAATACATGTGGAATAAACGAGATACTTCCTCATAAATCAAACAACAAATCATATGACGCCTTGCGCGAAAACTTAAGCATAGTTCAACATGCAGCTTGTGTAAAAAAAATGTAGGTTGATACAAATGAGAAGCGACCATAGAGAACACGTAAAATAACCTAATGTCTCGATCTTCCTACTTCAACCACTTGGTCCATCGACAGTACCGATTGACAAAGCAACAGCAGTCACCGAATATCCTGAGACGAACAAAGAGCAAAAGATCGCCAATCATATAAAAACACAATCCTCTCGTCTACATTTACATACAAATTACATTTTCTTCCACGAAGCAAGCGAATGAGCAAGAAGATTATAAGAGAAGTATTCAAACGGTTCGCCTTATCGAAAAAATGTCATCCGAGAAAAAGATTCTATGTGATCTTTCCGTTGACTGGTAGTAGAACGGTCTCTTCAAAAGGCCGGGCTTTGTCGTCTACATTTCAATACATTCTCAATCACCGAAACTTTCACCAACACTTAATGGTCAAGCTTCCACGCTAGGTAAAATAGTGGGCAAACGGTCAGAACATTTTGACCCAACAAAACCTGTAGTTTGTTTAGAAATTGAGTCATTTTTCATTCCCTCTTCCGTCCTCTAGTCTTCTATGCTGTCTTGATTAGTTGAAGAGAAAAAAAATGTATTTCCAGCATAAATTAAACAAATTGTTCTTCATGCTGGCCAGCGCGCTGTAGTCTCCGGCGTGCTGGATAGTATAGCGCTAACAACTTGAATCTCTCCAAGGGTTTAGAAGTCCAACGATCCTCTACCGATGATAACAAAAACGGCAAACATGAGAACGATACGCCCAATGCTCGTAACGTGCGTCTGGATCGATAGAGCACATTTGCCCCGCCATCAGCAGATGCACACATATTTTGTTTGCCTCAATGGTTAGTGTTTTCGATGGATCGTGAAATATTGCTTGCTTGCTGTCGCCTTTCGTTAGCGCTTTTCCAGCTTGACGAATGTGGTCAGTTAGTTGTTGATTGTTGTGTAATGCCTTCCTTTGCCTGATTCCTGGGGATACGTTACACCTCTTAAGTCTTCATGCTAATCGTAAGACAGACATTAGGGCAATTTAGATTCCAAAGAGAAGAATAACAAAAGATTATATTGTTCAGCGACGAACCTGATAATCGCACACCAAGCACATCAATTGTGTATTGTTTATATTTAAACAATCGATTAACGTTGATTAGTTAGCACAGCCACCCAAAATTTTGAGTGTAATATTAAATTTACAGTTTACCTGGCAGGTACTATTACATTACTATATGATCCACGTACGACACATTTCTACACGAATAGCATCAAAAAGGTTGCTGCTATTCTGGTTGTAACAAAGCCATAGCAATTTTAAATGTATATCTCGTCACGTTTGCTCCCAACACTATACCTATAATTTCTTCTATCTGCACGAACACAAGTTGAGCCACATTCAGACGAAATACATCACATAACGAGCGAAAGGATAGATTCCAGGTACGAGAAATCTTTGTGTCAAGTAGGACCTTAGCTCGATTGGGATGAAGTGCATCTTAATTCCCAAAACGAATAGAATAGACCTGTTCGAATGGGCATGACAGGAGGGTGCGTTGCGATACTGAGAAAAGGGATATAAGGAAAGAAAAAAAAACTAGAAAGAAAGATGAAGGTGCATCGAAAAAGGTCAAATCTTTTAGAAAGACGAGTTGTTGTGCCGGACTGTCGTAACCCAGCGGACTCATTCAAGTTTTTTACAGCATTCGTATGCAATGATCATACCGACAAAGAAGCATTAGAAACTGATAATTCTCAGAAAAAAAACTGCGGGAATTGAACCCATATCACCCATATAACAGTATAGTATATAACAGTAACCCATATAACAGTAACACATCCAGTTGCGCCGGTCACACAATTCCGAATCACATTCGAAATTTGTTCATAGTCAAAAACGACTCGAAAATTGCTGACTAAAACGCTTTTTAAACATACGAAGGTAGAAAATATTGTTGCATATGGCGCATCTTTTTCAAATTATCACATTTGTTTTTATTCGTTTGACTGTGAGTTTTCGTTACACTTTCAGAGGATATTGGTGTATTAATAAATTTGAATTGCTGTGAAAAAAAAACATAAAATTTTCAATATGTTTTTTCAAAGTATCTTTTTTTATTTCTGGGAAAAATGTGTTTTTGAAAGCTATATAAAAACCTAAATATTTTTAATGATTTAGGTAAGATTTCGTGAGTGAAAGGGGATAACGAAAGCGTTTTGTTATGTTAACAGTTATGTTAAACAGATGAGAAACAATCGGTTGCTCCAGGTACTTTTAAAACACCGTCAAGCATGCTTTATGGGATTCTAATTAAGTATTTAATATAAAATAAATCAATTATATTCTTCTTTTTTTGTTCGATTTCTAGGCCTACATAAAAAAAATGATCACAGCCATGTTCTGCCAGCAAGAAAATTAATTCCAATCGCACTGATTCAAATTAATGATCGTTCAACATTCCGTCGCGAATTCCATGCTCAATTTAAGGACGGTCGGTTGAGTCCTCCGAATTTGTCTGCATTGATTCGTCCTCGGATAACGTAATAAGTTCACGCTATCTGTTCATTGTGGCTGTTTCATTTGTTCTCTTCGAGCAGTGCAGTTTCAGTATGCTGCTGGGACAGCGGCGTTAATCACCTTGAATGACTGCATTATTTCGGCAGCGACAGATCGTGCCTGACGCATCACTCCGCACCAGCGAGCTGACAGACTGTGATTGACTTGTTATCATTCATTTTGCTTCGATCGCAAACTTCGCGTGCCAATCGTCCAACGGCTGGGACGAACTTTTCGTGTAAGCCGCTGGGATATACAATTTCAATCGAATTATTTCCCATTCATCTGCTTCGGCGTCAGCGTCATACCACCAATCATAGTGTTTGCCACCGATTGTGGTTACATTATTGCATGTGAGACAAACACGGTCACTATAGCCTGCTCACCAGCGCTGTGATATTTGATCCATCCATAAAAATATGTCGAATATCGGTGGGAAGTAGCAAACTGAAAAGGGTGTTGAAGTGTGAATAAGTGGTGGATTTGCCACCAAAAAGCTTTCCAACTAAGATATTCACTAACAAGTAACATAACCCTACCTATTCGCCGCTAGTTTCGCCTGCGCTGGGACAAAGCATATCAACGATAAGAGATGCGATATTCTTTTTGATGCTAATTGTTCCCAGAGACTCGAGAAAGCTGTCAAATCCTACGTACGATCTTTGGGCACACCTAGCAGCGACGAAATACGTTGTCAAATTTTACACCCTTGCGACGATGTTTAAACAAAGCAATGCGCTGGAAACGTGCGATAACGGTCTGCCTATAAATTTCAACAAAGCCACCATATTCAATTCGTTGGATCTTCTTTGCTAAATGCTGTCGAACGGGAGTGACGAATACAGTGTTTCCAGTAGTAAAAACATCAACCACTACCAGAAGCCAGATCGGCAGTCGAAAGGCAGCTGAAAATCAAATATTAACTCACACAAAAAGATAACAATAAACAAACAGTACGATGTGTGAAATGAGGGACGCACAGGCGCATCGCCACTACGCTGCTCTCGTCACTCGAAGTCTGCGCGTAGCGTTGAACACATTCTACCATTTAAACGTTTCCCCTGTTTTTTTTTTTTGTTTGTTGCTTCATATCGTTGCGACAGCTTGCTTCACTGTCTCATCCACTGCTCATAGACCGGCCTCAAAGGATGCTGTCCCTTATTTGCACAAACAATATTTTGAAAGTAACACGTCCTTCGTCGGTTGGTTAGGCCTTTCTTTCTTCATGGTATGGTTCTTCATGCATTGTTACTTTCAAATTTGATTTATTTATTTTTCTAACTAACCTTTCTAAACCATTTCTTCGTCAAGGTTTAGCGTACATGCAGAGTGACATTATTTTATTCGATTGCATTATTTTCATTTACAATTTCTATCTGAAATGCATAAAAGTATAACCATGCATCGAGCAAGCACCGAAATCACAACTTTTCAGAGCTTCTGTATCATACAGAGAGTGAACAAAGAGCGGGTGGACACGATTGAATTGTTTATGCAATGTTTACATTTTAATACATAGTTTTGCTGACCCCGCACTAATGCAACTGCAGACGTGTAGCATAATGTAATTTTTCCGCATAATGTGGTTAAGCTCACACAAACACGCACTCTTTTGGCTGTATTTTCTTCAAATATTTTCAACCGTTTTTTTACGGTAAATATGGCAGCATCCCTGCAGCATGTTTATTGTTGCTTCCTTTTGGACTTTGTAAACGCCAAGGCAAAAGATTTTGCTGTTCCCTGCTTCGAAGAATATTCGAGTTTGAATACACTCATGCTCACAAACGCACCCGTCGTCGTGGACAAGTACAAAAAAGGGCTGCAATTGTCTGTTCCGAGAAAAACAGAAAGCTTCACAATCGCGTATCTCGTGAGATCTCGGCAACTGGTTAGCACTTTTTTTTTCAATTCTATCTCGTTCTGTTCTCCATTCAGCACCGGTCCTTTTTTGGGCTGTACCTTGCACACTGTTCCTTCGGTCATCATTTTCTTCTATCTGGCCCGACCGTATTTCCTACTTACTTCCTTGCACTGTCATCTTAGCCTTAGACGTCGTCATCGTCCATGGCGTATTTTCATCTCGTTATTTTTCTCTTTCCTGCCTTTCACGCAGCGGATATCTTTCAAGCCTGCGCTTGATAGGCGCATTGGAGCCTTGAGGCCAGCATTCCATCTCGCTTCGCAGTCGTTGTCGTCGTAGTCGTCGCACAGTCTTCCAAAAGGCTCAGAAGCTCCCATTTCTTGCTGTGTTGGAGCACCACAGCAGTGCAAAGAGGATTCAATTCGAAAGGCACTACAAACCGTCATCTTCACCGTGCTGCCACTCTGGTCAAAGGGATTGGCGGCCATGATTGTTTTCTTCAATCCTCGCTTTCGCACGTTCGTTCGTCCATTCTTTGGCTCGGGTCGATCGTTTCTTTTTAGGCTTTTCGATTTCCACGCGCTTCAAGATCACGTAGCTGGCGAGAAGAAGTCGTCTCGGGCACCACGTCTCCCAGCATCGGCCTATTCCAAGCCCAAAGCGAAAAGAAACGACGACCACGAGACAACGGTAGGATGGCCGCCTTTAAACTGCACCCAAACAAGCAACCTGAATTAGTTGATCAACTCAGTTGGTAGACTCGCAGGTATTTTTTAACACCGTCGTGTGTTGTCCACATCCCGGCTGAAGTTGGCATCAGGTTGAACAGATTTTCGCAGAATACAACCGAAGGGTTTGCGATACGATTCCAACAACTTTAACGGGCAACAAAGACATTACTTGCATCCGTTTGCAACGGCGTAGATTGTCGAAGAAAAAAAAGATCCAGGTGTTTGGAGTGCAGTAATTGAAATGTTCCATCTTGTACAAGTAAGGATAATTAACCGATCGCCTTTGCGATGGAGTTTTTTTTAGATTCTCCTTTTTAATATCACATGGTTTTTCTATTCGTTTCATCATCGCACATTAAACGCATTGTCCATGCCATATTCGGAACTAGTCATCCGCGTGTGATTATTTCTTCTGTAATATATCGATTGACCATAATTCTTGGGCGCAACTTATGGCAACCCAACTAGCTGCCATTTTTTACCGTAAAAAAGAATTTCATTGCAATGGTGTGAAAGATTAGTAATTGTTGCAGTAGCAAGAAAGTTTTGTGAAGACGAGCTATTATTACGGTAAGCAAAATGCTATTTCCTTTCTTTTTCTGCATTATGGCGCAATTAAGCATTGTTCCCATTTTTAATGCAAAAACGCCAGAAGTCTGATTGAACCACATGTATCATATACATGTTTGCCATTTAATGAGGGCTGATTACAAATTGATTTTTGATTGAGATGACCTGAAAATTTAGATCGCCATTGATATTGGTTTGAACCATAATGTATTATAAAGCATAAACCATAAATAGCTCATACAAATTTTGTTCGATTTTTTTCTCGTTTTGTTTTCAAGCTCGTTTCGATGTGCATATGCACAACATTCACACTCTTTCTTCTGTTTTACAAGCTAAACTATGTTTTACTGACGCCACACTTGTGCTTTAACCTTTCTGTCCTTCGATACCCGGTAAAGCACCCCAAGGAGAGCCAAAGGATCCGGTTTTTGGTGTCACTTCCAGCAGCATTGATCTGCAGTGAAGTTGCTTCTGTCTTTCTAGTTTTCCTTGCCATTTCTTTCATTTTTACCATTGCAGTTTTTCGTATTTCGTACCGTCTCCGGGAAGGATCAACGCACATTCTATGGAAAGGTACTCATACAATGCACATCTCCCTTGACGTGCGTCCATTAAACAGTATGAAACCTTGCAACCAAAAAGCAATGGAAACTGAAAAGATAAAATATACCCGCCCGTTACATTTTAGTTTAAAAACTCGAACCTTTTCAACAACGACCATTTTATATCCTTATGTGGTCGAAATACAGAAAAGGCCGCCGATGCCGCACGTTTGAAACTTGACTTTTGAGCTTGTTTTCTATATCAGGCCTAAGGCAGGGATCGATAAGGTTAGGGTACAATTGGTAAAACTAGATGAATCACTGTGGGATTGGGTATTGTGCAAACAATACAATCATCAATGCGCTTCTTCAAAGTTCTTTTCTGAGAAAAATTAAAGGTTTCCTAGCTGGGGCAAATGTTTCTCTTTCTCTATCTTTTATACTTTCCACCTAAAAGGAAATATATTTCGATCTACACAATATTTCACTCTGACAGATATGTGTTAATTTGAGGAGGACGATTCCTTACAAGCACATGCCTTTATAACACATTTTTTTACACTTGACTATTCCGTTTCTTCCCTATATTAAAAGTATGAATGTTGCGCTTATAGGAGGAAATCATAAGCTTAGCAACACCCAATATTATTGTGCGTTTGTTTCACATGAAACTATGGAAAAATCAAATTTACCTACATGTCGATGACTTTTTTTTAACAATATCAATCGATCGCATTGTGCGTTTGTTTCACATGAAACTATGGAAAAATCAAATTTACCTACATGTCGATGACTTTTTTTTAACAATATCAATCGATCGCATGTCACAAAACACATACATTTAAATCAAATTCTGTAGCACTTTACAATATTTGCGTATTTTTGGCTTGATTTTTTCCTAGCTCGTATAGTTAGTCGTATAGTCGTTCAATTGTATAGTTAAAGACGCTTAGACGTCATTTCCGTACCGGAAAAGGAAAACGTGACAAATGAGACACGCGTATTTTACACTTACAGTAGCGTGTAAAGTGAGTGAGAGTGATGCCTCAGTTCCGGCACCACGTCATCTCTAAGAAAGACACGCTCGATGAGACGAAAACTGGATGGAGGAAGTGTTAAATTTCGTCAAACTTTTCTATGCCTACCACACACTCAACCCGATACGCCCGCTTACCCAAAAAAAAAATGTTTGAGGAAAGATTGTTGAAACATATGCGCGCTCACCAACAAAAATCGGTGTTAATGGCGGTTGTGTGGTGGTAACTTGAGAGTGCTGCTTGCAAAAATAAACGCTTGACGCTATTTACATAATTCCGATGCATCTACTGAACCTGTAGGATTCGTAATTTGATGCTCCAAATGAAGACTAGTACAACGTTTGGGTTGTGGTCCAATTTTGACTCTTAACAGTATCTGAATCTTTCTCGGGCTAATACGGCTAATGCATTCCTACTGTTTGAAAAAAATGGGAAACTTTTTTGTTGTCAACGCCATGCCATGCAGTTACAGTTCCAGAGAAATGGTTTCTTCTTTTTTTTCTCTCTGTCGTTACAAACATTCGCCGCCACACAGTTAAAGGCGTGACATGAGTTGTCGAATGTCAAAGGTCTTTAACCGATGTCAGCATATAACTGCCTTCAATGTACCACTCTGACGACAAGTCGCTTAGGGTTTGTGCAGTTACAGAAAATGATGAATTGAACAAAAAAGCCCCTGGCGTGAGGGTGCTTCTCAGAACGAAGATAGACCCATAACCATTGGGCCAAAACATGTGCACAAGGATTGGATAACAGTAAAATAGAATACAGCAAATCTAGCCATTAGAGAACTGGACCTTCTCACATCCGCCAGAGACTGATGGTACACACAATCTTTATTAGGGTCAATGCAAATGAAACTAAACGGAAACCATCAGTTCTAATCCTACAAACTTCGTACGTGTATGCCTATGTCTGTAGCCCTGGTGTTTCGATCACGTAGCGAAGGACAAGGTTATTATTGGAGAATAATCCTGCATTTGAACGGACCCATCGGACAGCGAAAACCAGACGCTAAAGAAAGTGTGGCAGGTCCCTCTGCACCGTAGGGAGTATGTGTGTGTGTGTGTGTGTGTTTTTTTTTTTACTTTGTACAGTTTGGTCCTTTCGCTTGGAAAGCAGCGGGAGACAGGATAGTTGCACCATGTTTCATCGTCCTTTCAGTATGCAAGTGTCACGACCATTCCATTTGAAAGAGCCGACCCTTAGCACTCGGTCCGGTTTCTGTCGATAATACACGAACAAGCGTCTTTCTCAGTCATAGCGACAGTTCGAAGCTTCTTAGCACCTTCAATATTTTTGTACATTCCTTTTCTGAGTTTAGGCGGAAAGGAATGATTCTTGTTCCCTGTTATCTACACGGGCTACCTGCATTCGGTAGACAAGAAAAAAAAGTTTAACCAACCAACCTCGCGCTTCATGCTTCCGTGACAACGAAAATTCTCCAATTTCACAGTGTTTTTGAGACATAATCACCCCAGTGACAGGTCGAGGTGCGATGCTAGAACGGGATTTCACACGTTGTGATAAATCGACTGCACTCACCATTTTGCAAGTGTTTTACAGTAATTCAATTAATTCAAGCTTTTTGTTAAAATCATGATACTGATGGCACACCTTTTACTATCGTGGTATTTATCAAGCTACTTTTATATTATTCCAAGAAATCATCATGTATTTAGTTCTAATACTAAACACAACTCTAATGCTGTTTATTTATAGTTTGGTTGCATGCATTGTACATAGAACGATTATTCCCATAAAAAAATAAATTTCAACATTCATACAAAATCATAAAACTTACTGTCATAAACAGATAAATCATAAACAAAATCTTCTTCTCTTCTAAATCTTCTAAATCTTAATCTCTTCTATCTCTTCTAAATTAATTAAATCTTAATAATTTAATCTCTTTATCTCACTGCCACTGAACATCACTGTACATCCAAATCACGCGTAGGTAATGGACAATGAACTTGGATCATGCGTTTGTTTAAGCTCAGCTTTAACGATACATTTATATGTCTGCTGTTTAGGTGAATCTCATGCAGGATATTTAATGCCGCTTCATTTACGAGCGCTGCAGGTTCGTTAATGAGAATGCAATGTGCATATACGTATTTGTCTATTCGATTCCAATCAAGCTGTCCTGTTCATAGCAGGCTGCTTTCTTCGGTTCAGATTGAGAAGAAATATCCCATCTCGTATTGCTTCACCCATACCCAATAGCAGCAAAGCACCACGGCAAAGAGATGGAGCCTCAATGCTGCATCGTTTGCATCATAAAATCTGTCTATTTTATTTATAAATAAAATTCCCTTGCTCCGGTAATGCTTGTTCTGAAAATTTGTTTACATGTGTTTCTGTGCTCTTTGCTTTCCCGTGATCGATTCATTCTAATCATCACCATCCACTATCATCAGCGTACCGACGAACGGATGCATTGAAATGCGTTTCCAGCTAGCGCTATTATGATTATGAAGGGTGGATGCTAACCAAGTGATTGTACGATCAAACATGTCAATCATTGTAAAATTCATGGAGGCATTCGTTGGAATGATAAATGCGTTGAAATGTCAACAATAAATAGTTGTTTTCTAGGTTGGTTGCTGCTAGCGTATTCCTGATCATGGCATGCCATTTTTTTATTTGCTAATACTTTACACAATGTTTCACTTACCCGTGAGGTGTGGTATGGTGGGGGTGATGGAAAGACGAAGCGGAAGCGGCTCCTGTAGGATCCCACAGGTAACGACCATCGTGAGGAGCACGCTGATCGAGTCCAGCTGCAGCAGGCAGTTGCGTGTGGAATGCTACAAATGCCGACGGGATTTGCAGCGGGCCGTACGCACCACTTCCGGCGGGTCCAGCTCCATTGCTGGATGCCGCCGCAGCAGCCGCTGCCGCTGCAGCTGCTGCGCTTAACCCGTGTGCTGCCAATCCTGCCTGTGGGTGATGGTGCGCATGATGGGCCGCCAGAGAATGGCCGGGATGATGGAATGGGTGCACTTGCATATGCTCGTGAAAAGTTTCTTTCTCCGGCATTGTGAATCTGTACTGCCAAGCATGCAGTACTAGATCGTTGTTTCCGCGACAGATTCGGTTCACCTTTTTTTCCTCGCTCTTACTAGACTAGGCTCAAGCAACACTCTTTCACTAGGGACTTGACTTTTTTTTTCTTTTCCACTGTGATACTATTGCCCCCATGTAGAATCGATAAACAGTAGAACGCACTGGGAAGAGATCGTTTGTAAAACAAGACCGCCGCAACTGAACCAGCCCGTCTAGCTGCGTGTAGCACTTTCGACACAAACACTCTCTCTCTCTCTTCTTAGATGGTTTGTCCAAAACTTGCCAAGAAATTGCGTTACAAATTATTTCATTCGAATGTGGCACACACTTCAAGCAAGTTTTGAACCAAGCTATGCACTTCAAGCTGCATTGTTGGTGTCACCCTGTTTGCACACTATCTTAACAACGAGAAATTTCACATATTTATTGCCGAGGGTCACATATGTACGTACATTTCTTCACAGCGCAAGTTAAATGCCGACGGTTAAATAGCTTCATTTTCGTCGAACAACAAAAAATACCTACAGAAGCACCGCTATCCTGAATATTTTCCAGACTTTTGAAGGTACGGCTGCATGAAACGCGATTACTATTGTTGTTCACCAAATCTATGCTAGTGCCACAGAACTGCGTCGAAGATCATCACCGGTTTATGGCTAGCACAAACTACACAAATCGGAAGATCGTACTAAAAGCTATCCCCTAGTCTCCTTCTCCTGGGGTGTCGCGCCGATCATTAATGCTCTATAGGAAATTCCACACACTACGAACTACCTTAGTATGGCACTGCCAAATGACAATTAATTGTGTTAAACAATACACGATTGACGCGATTGATCAGTCGATGATGAGTTGAGATTCGTCTACTCGCTCCCGGAATCTCGTGCTCGCACTCTGTTCGGCTCACTCCAACTGGCAATGTGCTAAGTCGGCATGAAGGCGGCAGGCGATCACCACCAGCATTCCGATACAATCTGGTAGTCGCGCTCACAGACTGAGCGATGTGTGTGCGTGTGGGCGCAAAATATAGAGTCGAGAGTTCAAAACACTGCAGGAGAGCGTTGTCGCTGCGGGTGCCGCTGGCTGCCTTTCGGTAATGAAGTGATCATGTACCGCAGGGATACGCAACTCGATGACGGCTCCGTTCGCGTGGTTAATAATGCAGCAATTAGTCGTTTATTAGCGAAATTGCAGTTGAAGAAATTTTCACCTTTTAAAATATGTTCAAAAACCATTTGTAGTCTGTGCAAATTGCACCGATACAAACACAGCGAATAGCCAAAGAATCCTCAAAAAAAACACAGGCTGGCAAACCCTGACCCGACCGGTTCGGATTGTTCCTCGCAAGCATTCCTCTGTGGGTGTTAGTGGAAGCAGCATCCTATGGTTGCCATTGTGTACGTGTCTGTTAACTTGTTCGTCCTCTGCGAGAACGAGATGAACGTCCGAAACATCCCGCGTGAAAGAGAATGAAATGCAAGAAAAAGCGTAAAGTAGGAAACAAGTTTACTTGAACGCGAGAGGGAGAGAGCGAGAAAGGGAGAGAAAATGCGTTCAAGAGAGCGCTGATCGTGATCGCGAAGTGAGAGTGAGATGAGACTGCAGTGTCGGCGGTACCATAAGGGGGCGACAGGAGACAACGAAAACAACATGGAATACGAAAGACGCTACCAAAACGGAACCGCCGATAATCGTCTGGCGGAAGAAAAGGTTCGCCGAGAAGAAATGAAGTCCTCAAACGTTGACTGCTTCTGCTGCCGCTGCCGCTGATGTTGCTAACACTGCTGAAAACGACGACAACGCAAGCATGACATCGATGATTATGATGATGATGACGATGGCGATGACGATGATGATCGTGATCAAGCTGTTTGTTTGCGAGCGGCTCAGCGTTGTCGCTCGGTGAACTCGCGTTTGTAGCGTATTTTCACCTCGTTTTGGGTACTCTAAATGTCATGCCCACTCATACTAACGTATGGCCGATTTACTTGAAGTTTTTGGTAATCCATTTAGCTCTTTCTCCTTTTTCGAATAGTTCTGTACAGTTTTACCTGCTTTCCTTTTCTTATATCACGCTGCTATCGTTTTGGCATGAGGATTTCAAATGCATAACGAAAGATACCTATTTCTACCTGCACGGGTTTCAGTTAATGTAGGTATTGCCACTTGCTGGCTTACGCGTTATTTACCACGCCAAACGACTTTGAAAAGATCACTTGCATGTGCCTAGGGCATGGAGGAATTCGCTTTGATTCGACATAGACAAGGATCCTTCCGATTGGGATGGATTTTGTTTAGTGTTTGTTGTTTGTTCGATGATTACTTCATCACCCAATTTGGCATGCTCGGTTGCGTAGAAATCTATGCTTGCAATCGCGTATAGCTAAGCAAACTGGCTGGACCATCGTATCTTCACAACGCGTTGCTCGTTGCTCGATGCTCATAGGAAAGAAGCCATGCGTCTCCATCACGTTTATTGTTTAATAGAAGTCCAACTTTCGCACAATTCCTCAATCAACGTGCTGCTTCTTCTTATTAGAAATAAACATTTTGATACTTGTATCGAATCTTGATGCAAAAAGCAGATATACAGATACCATCCATACATTCACAATATCTGTCGTTTCGTGGAGCGGCTTGTGCTGTTTTCAGCCTGGTACACCTGTTTGTTCGTCGCTATTTCCTGCCGTTGGGATGTATGGTTCATGCTTTTGGTGCTCTCATGCATCGCATGGAAGAAAGAGGATCAAGGGGATTGGGAAACGAGTGAACGATCTTCCTCACACAGCGTGTATGGATGCAACACCCGTTGGCTGTCTTTGACGGGGTGAGTTATAAATTTACCAAGCTTGAAACCCTCGCCGTAGGCGGTGTTTGTCTGTATTCGGTAAAAGTCGAGGTCAAGGCAGGAAGGCTTCGACTAATAATACCCAAAACCGATTCTAGATGGTCACAGAGGAAATAAAAATCCATTTGATTGCCGACTGTGCGCTCAGTCATGCTGGGAGCCAAGATTTGGGAGATCTTGTCGACAAATCTTGCTTGTTACGATACGTTTTGCGATCGTATTTCGCAAAGCGTTTTCCAACGAACTGCTATCGGGCCGGACGTCGTTGCTGGCATGTGACCTAGCAGGGCTGGACGAACGACTTTTTCGTTTACAACTCAATTCAGACGATGCATGGGAGAGACATGGATTACCTCAGGTGTGTTTTTGCTATCATCATTCCAAGCTCGGAGCCTTTCTTGCGAGTCGTTCATGTGGATCTTTTATGATGGTTCAATCTGGTAGCAGCGGGATCGAAGCCGCATACATAGACGCAAGAAGAGGAAACTAAAAAAAATCACAGTCTAGCAAAACTGTCAAAAGGTCTTTCTCTTTAGGTGTTTTTTTCGTCTTTGTTTTTCTTCCAGAATTCAACGGCTTGGGGAGCTGCGGGATGGTTGATTTCGTCGTTAGTTAGTTAGTTCGTTTATTCTTTCGTCGTGGCTCCCCGAGGCCGAAATCGAAAGAATAAAATCCCAGGCCCATTGCGGAGAAATATAAACAAGATAATCAAAGAATTTTTAGTTGCACAAGACGCGAGGCTCGTGGAGCTGGACGTTAAACGTTATACGACAGAGGACGAGGAATAGAGAGATGAGAGAAGGTTAGACAGGGACAATCAGAGAGGGAGATAAATAATCAGAAAGACAGACAGAGCGAAAGGGGCAGATATAGGGGAGAGAGCCCGAACCAGAAACAAAACTGAGAAATCATTGAGTATCATCATGTTTGGGCCGGTGTTCGAGGCTGTGGAGGCCGGCTCAACGCCAATAAACGCGTTTCATTAGCCCGCCGAGGGGGTGAGAAAATTAAGAGGTATCTCTTTAATGATTCCTTCGTCTCGCTTTGAATGCTCTGTTTGCCGTTGCCAGCTTCTTCGGTCAGCAATATTTACTTGCCGTGGGTTATAAGGCTTTCGTGTTGGCTCAGAAAAAAAGTGTTCCACGAGCCTACACGCGTCTCTGGTCCATTTATGTGCAAGCTCTTTCTCTCTTACGCCCTACTTATAGGCATCTCTATAGCTCTCTACCCTTCTTAATTTGAAGCGACCTTTGAAGGTGCGGAACTGATCGGACAACAGCATCGGAAGCACACGGGAATACGACGTTAACGTTGTCTATGCTACACACAGCGAAGAAATTATCCTTTGCCGTGTGCTTCGTGTTCATTTTAATCACTTATTTAATTTCTCGTTTTGAGTTCGCCATTCGTGTCTTTGGGGTTTTCGCATTTCGCGTTCTTGTTTCTAATTTAAGCCGTAAGCTAGAACGTTGGTTTCGTTTGGTAGTTAGGTGCCTTTTGTTTCATTTTCTGTTCCGTCCGAAAATAGTTACTTTGAGCATAAAATATAATCAACATGAGGCGGCCATCTCGAGTAAGGAGGAAATTGAAGGTTTCAGTTGCTTTCCCATCGCAACAGGTCGGCAACAGCCGACAAAATCGCTTTTTATGGCTGTTCATTCTACGACCTCCCGTCTATGGGCTGTCGTGGAACTAATCCATCGGTACACAGTGTTTTTAATTCTTTTTTTAATTACACCTTGCTGACTGCTGACGGAAATGCTGACGGAATCTGATATTGTATTACGCTGAAATATAGATCTTGATTACTTCAATTGTACCTATCATCCAAAACCCATCTTGGTTACATGAAATATTGAATTTTGTTTCATGTACCTGAATTTTTGTTTACAGCAAAAACCTCAAAAGAAGCACATGTTTGGAAAACTGGAGAAATATTAATATTTTACAAAAAATCTTCAAAGATTTTATTCAACACACTGGATACAAAAATATAAATACATAATGTTCAATCCGACATGCACATGTTTTATACACTTCAAAGCAAGTGAACAAGTAAGACAATATCGACATCTGTTGGCTGCTTCTACATACATTAACACAGATTTGCGCTGGATCCCAAAGTCTGTTAGACTTTAGACAAACAGGATGGTTTTATTTTCGTTGCATTGTCTTTACCAAACAGGAAGTACATCGTCTGCCTCTGAGAAAGGCTTGGTAGACGAATTGATTTGTCAGCCTTGCCACGCCAATACTGACAAAACCATGAATGCCTATAGCCGAATATACAGGCATGTAGTAACTCCTTAAAGGAGATCAAAAAGAAATTAATCAACTTTCTTCATATCATGCCGTTGTCTGGACGTTCCAACAAAAAGTGCCGCAAATAGATCGTACAGTAACCAGCAATCCGGTGCACAGATGTTTTAATTTTCTCTGCTATTTGATCTGCCATGGTTCGCGGCAAATAATACAAAGAATACTAAAATCAAACTTACCCGACCGGAAGCTCAATTGCCGCCAGGAAAAATATCGGACCGATGGCAGACGATGTTTTCGTAAATATTGACTGATATTGAATATCGAGATTGAATGAGTCACATTACACTTTTGAAATTGCTGGAAATGTGACGCTACAGTATAGTATCGAGAAATTGTATTTGCGGCTTTCATAACTGTTTACACTCCAGTACCAGCATTCATAAAACATCTCAATTTCACGATGCTATCTTTGTGTGCACAAAATATGTTAAATCAAGTGCCTCGCTTACAAGTGCAACAAAAACAATGTATTGTTAAATTAGTGCATTTGTTATTGTTTCAACGTTTTGCTTCCTGTTTAAAAACAATCCAGCAAGCCTCAGTAATGACTGGCTCTTAACAGCAGTGCGATATTGATGAATCAATACCAAACTTGATATTGAACACATTCTTCGTAGATGCACGAATGAAAGTCACAATCATCATGATACAAAGCAAATCCAAAGATAAAGCAAGTGACCGCATTTAATTTATAATAAAAACGAATTTGCACAAAAAAATCATTACGTCGTATGCTATCAAATGTAAGACATTAACTAAATTAAGTTATCTTTATCATGATCGAAACAAGTGCTGGTTTTGCTCGAGATACAATATTTTCTCCTATCTATTGCTAAGATAAAAAATGAATTAAATTGTTGGCTAAGGTTTAATAATTATAATGTTAAAGAAAATTAGACTTAAAAAATTTGAAATAGTTAATTAGTAGTTTCAACTAGGATTGAGATTTTTTTTAAATAGTTCACACATATTGAACTACTCATATTCAAACATTCTTTCGTAACAAACCGAAAATTTCATGTCGGGTGAGCTTAGGACAAAAATAAGCTAATTACACACATCAATATTCTCTACTTTTTTACTATGCAATGAATAATATGGTCGTTCATATTTGTAAAAAGCAAACACCGCTCAACCCCGTCTTCTTTGCTTTTGCTTATTTGTGCTTCATCCTTCTGTTTGATTGAAGATTGCAGATTGTATTCATCCTATCACGGTTTATCCTTTGCATCTGATCTGGGACGAGCTTGGAACAAAGGTTAAACTGAAAACATGTTATGCGATCCTACTCAACACACTCCATCGGAAGATTCCCTTTGTTGCGCTTGGAGCGCGCGGAAGTATAAATAACTAAATTAAGCCATTATCTTCGTTTTACTCCTCATCAGAAAATTGACGATTGTGGCATCCTTTCGTCGGACAGTCGGTGGGGTCTGCATTATACGTGCCTCTTTGGATGCACCGCTGGAAAATACAGGTTGAAGCAGAGATACGAGCTACACGAGCAAAGCAAGGGTACTAGCGCATGCAATGTGGATGGTTTTATGGATGCGTTTCGATCCCTGCGGGAGAAACCATGGCATGGCAAGGCTTTTGTCAGTTCATGACTTACCGTGCGCAGCATACACGAAGAGAAGTTCGTGAACCGGCAAACCGATCGATGCTCAACAACTTCGGTTCACATCTTTAAGGGCCTGGAGGCCTGGCCTCATAATGAGGTGGTGTGGTCTACCCGGGCGTGCAGAGCGTGTTTTATACACCGCAGTCATAATAATATCGCGGTGCCTCAGATTTCGCCTGCCTGCGTGACTTTTATCAGCGTTTTCGCTTGTTTATTTTAGGGTTCTCATTTATTTGCTTGCTGCCAGCAGAGACGATGTAACTTGTTCCTGGGATTGCGATGCTATGGTCCGATCCTTACACAGGAATTTTTGAACTTTTTTGATCGCATAAAAGAGCCGCAGTCTGGATTGCGCGTTCGCGAGACACCCGGGCTCAGCGCCGACCAAGGATACAAAAGAGAGAGGAAATCTGGAAGAAAGGCAGAGGAAATAAAACACAGGTGATGCAGAAGATGCTAAACTTTTCAACGTTTTGGGGTCGTTCGAAAATGTGTTCCGGAGCACGAGCGAGAAATCATTTGGGCACGAAATATTGACGCAAGTAATCGGCATTTATGAACGAATGAAATATTGTTGGTCAAAAACTTTAACCTTTATAAAATAATGTATGTTGTTATTTGATGATGGATCTAATTAAATAAAAAAAATTCTTACCTAATAGTTTTACAACGTACTATTTAGAAAATTTTGAGATTTATTCAAAACATCTGTATCAAGTATGCTCATTCACAATCTTGGATTTAATTGTGTGATATAATTTTAATTTAGATTAACTTTTTATAATATTTATAATATTTTTTTTTTTTGTGCGGACAGGCGTGAAACGGAAGGAATTGTGCAATTGCGAATTTGCTAACGTTTTATTCTGCAGTGTCTCAGTCTGTGTGCTCCAAATTTGCAGAATATATTTGTATTTATGTGTGTATGTGTGTTTAAAACGCCATTCCTTCTGCCACACTTAGACAACAGCTTGGTGGAATAGTGGCTTTGCCACAAACATTTTTATTAACATTCTTCGTAAAACTGGTTTTCCCGGGCACGGAACAACGCCATGCAGATCCTGAATCGCAAGAACATGAACTCGTTGTCTTTCGCTGAGTGTCTCAGACTGCGGTAGCAAAAACCATGCGACAACAACGCTGCCATGCGCCATGTACGCGAACTCTAGAGTTAAAACGAAGACGTTCGCATTTTATATGATTTTCGATCAATAAAGTAGCTTTAAAAAATGCCCACCGTCCCGGGGCCATGAAGAGACTCCTAAAACTATATCGAGTGGCGTGCTAATTTAGTCATCATCGACATGGTAGATTTTGTATGACGTTTTACACTATTTGAAATTTATCTCTAGATGAAATAGGATGTGACAGTTAATGATGAAATAAAATGTACAGTTATGCAAAGGGTCTGCACCATCGTAGTTTTCAAACTATACACTCAAATTTGGACTTCTATATCTCCAAGTTTACCAATGTGAATATATATTTAATTATTTTATCAAACCTATATTTATGTTTCGAGAACAGCTGTATGTATAACTTTGTTTCTAAATGGTTCAAGTGTTTATTTTGTATGCATCAAGATGATGGAAAAAAGTGAAAGTTTCTTTTAAAAAGAACCAGTGCAAAACGAAACAATTAGCTATCACTAAGCTTTGCTTTTATGCCAACAATAAAGAAAAGGGGAGTACATAGTGATTGAAAGGGGTAATGTGATAATTATAAGTGCAGCAAGCGGGGCTAGTCTGCAATTAACTTGACCATCTTTTCCTTTGCCCGATTCACATAATATCAAATCAAATACTCGTAGATGAAACGTAGATGGTACAAGATTCAATGTATTTAGAACAACAGAAGCTCGTACAGCTGTTACAGTTTTGACAGAAGGTCAATCAGACATGCTGTGAACTGATGACGCGCACCACCGGAGCTCAGACATCAAAAGCATCGCTAGTTGGTTGGCTGTGATCGGCAGGAAGCGCTGCACCTCATCGCATATGATAACCCTTTGAACCGGGCAATAGATTTGTGATGGCTCTAGATCGTAACCATTTGTGCATACAGTCCATCACATGCGTGTTCTCTGACTGCACTGCGCCACTCTCTTATCGAAGAGCCAGCTCAGCTCGTGTACTATGTAACACTATAGGTTCAGTTCAAATCTTTACAGCTTCTTTTTTGAGAATCCGATGATTTCATGAACCAAAATAGGCTCCCGTTATGACATCATGTTTTAAGGTACCGTAAACATCTGATTTATTAAAAATTGTTTTGAAAGCTCAAAAATTGAGTGAAATAATGCTTAAAACGTGACCTTTATAACGTAAAAAGAAAAGGAACTATATAAAAGAAATTTTAAACTATAAAGTAATCCTTGTTTATATAAACGAAACTACAAGTAACTTCTTTTATTAAAAAAGTTTGTAAATTATTCTGCCACATGCAACGAGCTTTGGTTGACGTTGTAGTGTTGGTTGCACTGTGTTTTTTTTTCATGACGCAACATCCGGGCTAAGAATGTGGAAGAAATGAACTATCATCACTAATAACGCCTAATTATCCTTGATTTGATTGAGTCATCAACGATCAGGCTAACATACCGATTTTAGCTAGGCATCAACGGCACGTAATAACAATGCGGTCCAAAGTTGAAGATCGGTCCAAAGTTGAAAAATAACCCAAAAACAAACCGAATGGTGCAAAGATGAGAGACGAAAAGCCGATTAAAGTGAGAGAACTATAGCTGAACCATCGGCTCCTAACAACAGATACGGATGCTTTGGGTCGCAAGATTCTTTTGAACTCTACCGGCACAAGTCTTGTCGCTGGCGCCTACGATAACTGGCAACGACGTCAAGTCGGTCAGGTGCGTGTTGCCCAAGCTCAGAACTCTGTCCTACTATTGTCTTCATATGCTCGTCGAGGTAGAGTTTTCGTTACCTCTGTGCCCGTCGAATCATATACACGTCCAAGAATTTTCGCATTTAGCCCTGCCGATGTTTGATTCTTTTAAGATTTTGAGAGTAAGGATGTAGTTATTCGTATTCGTGTTTTCCATTAATCATCAACGTTGCAGGAAACACCAAATCGTAAATGATTTTCCCAGTTTCTAATTTGCTGAACGAGAATATCTTCAACAAGACTTCCAAATACTGGTCGAGTTTACCATTTGCTGATTTGCTGGAGTGAAATTTCTGTAGAATATTTTAACCCTCTCCCCAGGTGACTGTTTGATCATAAATGACGGAGTGGTCGTTCGGAGGCTTCCTATGTCTAGAGAGATGGTTATCCAGGCCGGCCCCTTACATGGCTCGAGGCAACCAATCTTTGCTGCCCCATTCACTCCCATTCGGTGTCGAAATTCCAATCAATCTCACGCAGCGGCATCCTCCAGCTGTGATTACTGGCAATAAATCTTTCACCTCTCGAAACGTGATCATTAATCCTTTCGTTCGTCTTTTCATCGTCAACGGTGTCGTTTACTCATCTCCGTATCTTCATCAAAGTTGATCGAGTGTGTCAGAGATAGAAGGCGCGAGCGTGCTCACGCTCTCTCTTAACTCGTGCATAATTGCTTTCTGTTTACTATCTTCCGCATAACTGAACGAGCTCGTGGCTTGAGCAGTGCACCGATCTAACAGAAACAAGAGTGCGATTGATCATTTGTAACATACAATGTTTGTAAAAATATGGATTACATATTAAGCAAAGCGGTGCTCCTAACGCAGTTCTTATCATGGAGTGGCATGACGAGTTGTACTAGTTTAAAAATGTTTTAGAAAAGTTAATAAACAGTCCTACAATGCCTAAAATGTGCCATTTAATAGGTTTATGAACATTCATAGCACTAAGTTAAACTATGCATTCAAGATAATTCCTTTTTACTAACGAGATTAATTAAATCAAAACATTTGCACATGTAAAGCTATGTATAAAAAGTCTAAAAAACCATAGAATATTCAAACAAAGTTAGTATCAAAAAACAATAACATTCAGAAGCTTAAAAAATAAGAGCAGTGATCCCAGTTTACAACGACATCAATTTAGAGAACATCGGCCGAAGGTGAGGCGGGTATTAATCAAGTCGTAAAAATGTCTTTCGGCTTCTTTCTCGCCTCTGCTTAGAGCCGTAGCTTTCACAGGTACGTTTTTCTTCACGTATTATGTGTATATAAAGAATGAAAAATCATAAAAGGGTAAACTAAGAGAAAAGAGATAGATCAGGCAAACGGAACTGTCATGCCCTCATGTGATCATGTGATCTTAGCATATAATTATATAAGTATGTGGATTATTCCAATCCTAACTCGTGAATATTGGCACTAAAAACATTTGTTGATACACTTAATGTTTTGTAATAGCACTTGTTATCTATATTAGCACTTATATATGTTGCAATTTCAAAATTAAACATAGTTCATTAAGATTTTGGTGAAAAAATGGCAATAGGCAACGAACCTATTCTTGAGACAGTACTTGGCCAATATTCTATTGAAAGAATGAAATTTATAACATACTAGCTTTAAAGTTTGAATAAACTACTCCTATACAGGAATTTAGGAAGATATCTAAATATTTATTTGATACTCCAAAGAAGGAAATATACAAATAAAAAGTAATCGGCCTACAAATAAATTAGGTAAACTTGCAGTTTATAGGATTGCTTTTTTCGTTTCATACTGTTCTATTTGCGTTAAATACAATCGCATGGATTGTTATTTGTGCAATATATATGTCAATATACAAGACTGATTGTACCATGCAACCAGAGAGTCTATCCTGATATTGGAAGGCGATGTAAACTGAAATTATACGATGTTATTCCTTGCATGAATCCTATGCCACTACCAAGCTTTTCTTCAATTTAGCTTTAGCTTAGAGCTTTTCAATCAATTAGATACGGGTTTACGAAAATATGGCGACAACATTTGGTGTCAAATCGTATAGACGAATGTGTTATTTTCTGTTGCCCGAACATTTTTTGGCGAATCAGAAATAAAGTTAGTTGTTTCGTGCATCAAATGTAGCATTTTTTTAAATTACTTGCATATAGATGATGCTGTTAAACTATCTGAGTAGTAGTAGTAGTAATATATTTAAGATATAAGTAAGTATGATGTACATTTTTCAATATTTTAAATCAATGAGTTCGCTTCCTATGCTTTCCTGATTAATATATTATACATATTAGTTTTGCTATATACCTTTGCTAGATTTTATGATATTTTTTTGTTGAGTTTTTTTTTGTGGGAGAAATACAAAAAAAAACACCGACGCGATTTTGTATTAAATTAAAAAGAAATAAATAAAATCTAACCTTAAAACCCTAACCTATTACTATACTCTAAACCAATAACTAAACCGATCCTTTAAACCTTATGTGGTGAGTTTTCTTCACCTAAGCGATTTAGGACCATTAATTCACTAGATTCGCACATGTTATAATAATTACAGTTTAATCTATCTAAGTAATCCTTCAATGTTTCTATATTAGTAATTCTGTGAAGCTCTCTGGTATTGAACCATGGAGGAACGTTAATGATCATCTTAAGTATTTTGTTTTGTTTAATCTGTATTGTTTTCAAATGACATTTTGCTATACCTTTCCACGCTGGAGCTGCGTAGGTCAGAGTGGGGCAGAAAAAGGCTTTATTTAGTCGAGACGGCCAGGCCATATTGCTAATTTGTTCTTCATACTTAGCTTTGATTTTGTGTTAATGAATGGATATAAACATTTTATCATTTTCTCAGTCCTTGTTACCATTTTTTCAGTATTGGTATTAAATGTGACACGTTTATCAAAAAGGACTCCTGAATATTTGAATAGTAATTTCCAAAGAATATTTTCTTGGTTCATGATTAGTTCCCTTAGGAAGTTTCCGAATACTAGTTTTCCTTGTAAAAAGATTGCCTCAGGTTTTGAACTGTTTGTTTTAAGTTTCCATTTCGAGCAATATTTAGAATACGTTTGTAATGCAATGTTTAGACATGTAATTATTGCTTTAGGTGTCTTGACTGAAGATGAGATTGCCGTATCATCAGCGTAAAGAAAATTTTCGTGTGTTTGGAATGTCTGATACAAACAAGTTAAATAACGATGGAGAAAGTATGCTTCCTTGAGGTACACCTGTTTCTGGCCTTTAAGCATCTGATTTTGAATTTCCAATAAATACAATATTAACTCGATTTTCGATGAACAATTTGATTATTTTTATGAGATAAGATGGAAAATTCAGTTTAATTAGTTTCTAAAGAAGCCCTTAGTTCTACATAGAATCAAATGCCTTTTCGTTATCAAGAATTACTAGTCCTGCGCCTTTTTTGTGTAGTCTATTAATGATTATGGTATTTTTCAGCCTGTGTACCTGATGCCCTGTACAACGAAAAGGTTGAAACTCAAACTGAGATTCGGGAATAATATTGTTGTTTTCAGCATGTACGCGAATTTTCGCCGCTAATATTTTTTCTAAAAGTTTTCCCAAACAGCTTAAAAGACTGATAGGTCTATAGCTTTCTGGTTTAGTACAATCTTTACCAGTTTTTGGAATAGCAATAACTTTTACCAATTTCTTGGGAAAAAGCCTAGTTTAAGACATGCGGCTAAACTATGTGAGGATAATAACAATCTGAACGTTTTATGTAATAAAATAATATATCCTGAGACGTTAAGCCAGAGAAAAGTCTTAGGTCGTGTTAGTCCCGGACATAGACCCCGGCATTAGTGAAACGTTTTAAGTGAATAATGTTTGCGGTCATATAATCGAAACGTGTAGGGTAATAAGATGACTGGAATGCTTTATAGCATGCATGAAGAACGCAGATGATGTGCAATATCCTAGAACATATCAAATCACTCCAAGTCACAAACAATAGCAAAGATTTGAGAGAATAAATCATTAAAAAGTTTCCTTTGACCCTGAGACACTAGGAGCTTAATCACAAGTTTCATTTTGCCACAATTAAAAAAAAACTCCTTGATAATAACCAAACTATTCAGATTGCTGTAACATATAAAAATAAGCGTGTAAATGGGTATAATTTCTAGTCCTCGAAAACGCAAACACAAATTACCAGATGCTATAATGATGGTTAGCATTGAAGGAGGCACAAGCATCACCTAAAACCTAAACCTTTACCTTAACACAATGTTTCAGGATTTCAATGACGTGTATCATATTTTCGACTTTGGCATGTACATAAAATTAGTTTATAAAACCGCCTGAGACTTGGTTCTTAATCCTTCTTGGGTTTATTGTATAAGGTCCCATAATAACTGTAACTTAGCCAAATTAGACATAAGACCGTTCTACAGAATCAATGTTATCCATTGAACTCGAAATAAACACAATTAAACCATGTTTAAAATAAGTCACATAATTCTGTTTTACAAACGCTTCAAATCTGTCAAAATATATCTCAGAAAGTACCCTGGCTACCCAAAAACAAAACAGAGGAACAGAAATTAATCAAACCTTGCACATCAATGCAAACCCTTTCTATGTGACCTGTGATTTTAATTTTCAACATCCAATATGATACACAGATATTTGATTTGGTGATCTCTCTCAATAGATTCCAAGACTACTACTAGACAATACCACGTGTTTTGTTTTGTTTGCATTAAAAGCACGAATTATTTCTTTCAGCCTCTTATTCAGAATTTCTTGATCTTAAGTTAAGAAAGCCTTACTTTTCAATGTTTGAAGCATTAGCGACATAGAAATCGTTTCAAAACACTCTTTTAAGATCCAAGTAAACTGTCAATACTTGGTGCTTATGTTCCAACTACTCTTTCCATTTCGCTATTAGCAAGTTTCAGACTATTTGACAGGAGTGACTAAGTTATTAAAACGCCAGTTCTGGCTTGTGAAGCCCAGTGTCACAGTCGCTGTAAGATTCAGACAAGCAGCTTATAAATTAGATGAGTCGTTTATGATAACCTCATAGACACAATAACATTATAACATGCAACAACATGCATTAAAATATACCAATTTAAGTTTTGTGTTTCTTTAACTTCGAATCCATAACAATGAGGACACAGGTAATGAACCGATTCAACCAGATTCACTTCATTGTGGCAATGCAATCGACAACTTGGCGAGTTATGGTGAAAAAATGTACTTTCCTCACAAATAATTTTCAAAAAATTTCTGGGTAAAACATGATCTCAGCAAATTGGAAAACCTCATGGATAACCTCATTGTTTAAGAAGCTACTAGTTTAATAATGATCCCTATCCCTCAAGTTCAAAGCGATTTGTACCAGATTGTGTTGAGCACATAAACTAAAGCCTACAAGTTGATTGTAAATTTACTATCCTAAAAGTCATCTTCAATAGCATACAGCTTGATAAAGTTTGGCTTTTGATTAATTCCTTGTTGGACCTAACTTCTACCTCAACAACCAAACGTATTTAGTTATTATATTTCTCCTGCATATGAAAGACGAATGCACCCACTATCCGTTACATTATTCCTTACATTACATTACGTTACATTATGCGGACGATACTATTTGTTTTAATGTGTGGTAACAACATGTTTATTGTGGTCAAGAAAAAAGTTTTTGTTCAATTTCCTGTCACTCCAACGCCATACCAAAGTATTTTGTTATGTCATTTACGCGTTTGAAATCACCGACACTTTACAATTATTGTATAAATGACATGCAGACAGCACATGCAGACCAGTAAAATGCAAGATAAGCGCTTTCTAATTGATGAACAATTGAGTTGTCGTAGTAAAAAACAACTCCACTGCCCGCGTCAACAGTCAGCTAGGGTAAATGTATAAATTCACTTATTCTCCTTGGGTGACACATATAGGCGTAGTAGATGGCGTAGAGTCAATGCCTACTAGAGCACTTATGTGCATTGGATTTTTCTGTGACTTACTTTACACATACTAACATTACTTTACCCGGGCGGCAACGGTCTGAACGGGATTCAATTCAACATTGGGCTTGATTGTATCACACATGACTACGCCGCAACCAATAAAACCACCGAATCATCAGTAAATTTGTACAAAATTACTTTGATGATTTGATTTGTTGATTGATTTGTTCTTAGATTACAGGTGTTACGGTATGTAGTGATTGAAGGATCCTAGGGTATATATGAAATAATTCTCAATTTCTATAAAACATACTCGAGAAGACCTAAAGAAAGTTTACGTGTTACGTTATCCACAATCTTTTGTGAATTAACAGCTTTAACTTACCGTTCTGAATGATAGTCCTTGAATCTCTGGTTCGTTACTTTAATAGATATTCACCACCATTTGACATACATAAGTGTCTATCCTTGTCCAAATAACGGCTACAATTGATTACATTATCAAAGCGCCATGTTTCTTGTATGATTTAAGTTTTGTCACATTTCTGTTTATAATTTCTATGCAAGTAAATAAATGATTAAAAACTTTGATTATAATATAAATTTTAATGAAAATAAATCAACCAATTTTCATTTTTGTTTAATATTGTTTTGCTTACAACGTAAATAAACAAAACACTTTAGCTTTAGATTTTAAACAGCACTACAGACAGTACACTTAAATTTTAACGCACAACTTATTTGATATAACAATATATTTAAACCAGAAAATGAAGCCTAAAAGACCAAACTCTCCAACTCTTGAACGCACACAGACAACAAGGCAGAAAAGGGAAAATATTGTAAGACAGTTTTTAGGGTCGGATTGTAAGAGGGATGTTTCCAAGGATGTAAGGGTAGAATCTAGGACAAAAATAAGATCAAGATTAAAAATTCCTGCAGGAAACACGGGAAAATTCTTAACTTAAATAAGGTACAAGATGAGAATATGGAGCAATCAACTCATACCAATATTGAAACAAAGTCTCAGACAGATTAATCTAGTGATAGTATGTTTAATGTTGAATTTTAAAGCACAAATTTGTACATTTGTTGGAGTTATACCTGTGTTTAAATCTACTATTTAAAATCCTTAAATATTAAAGATCTCAGCTATTTAATAATTTTATAAACCACGTTAAACTATGTTGAACACGGTAAAACAAAACTTCCTCCTTATAATTCTAGCAAAATTCCATGATATGTATTTGATGGGAAGACTTAAACTAAATATGCACTGGCCTTTGGTTTCATTAGCGCAAAAGAAATTTTACCTACAGCAGAAATATACCTGAATGACCGACACGCACGATAGCCTGATTCGTAATTAAGTCATTAACTTTAGCTTTACAGTCACTTGCCTGCCTGCTTGCTTTAGTGTATGCTTGTTTTGCTTTCCCCATCGATTACCGTGCGCAAAGATGCTGGCGGTCAGCAGTGTCCCCATTGACGTTCTCTTCGGGCCGATGTTCCAACAGCGACGTTATACATCCCTGGGCAGTGGTAACTGGTTAGCACTTTTGTATCTTGTTTCCGAGAGCTGGTCACATTTTAATGAGTACTAACAAACCAACGACGATGAGAAACGCAGATCACTTCAGTTCTGGTGTGTTGTTCGTGCATGTAATTTGGTCCGAAAAAGGCATCTCCGGCTTCTTTCCCAAACGATTGAATCTGGCACGATTCTTGCACCCGTTGTTTTGCGATTTTGTAAAGCAGATATTTTGACCCAACCGCAGGCCCTGTTCCGTTTCCCGCGACAGGAAGCTGCTCGCTTGCATCGCACTACAACTGCGATCCGTAAATCGGTGGCTGGGGCCATGCAATAAAGTTATTATCGATCATTTTAACCGAACATCAAGAAATGTATGTAAATTTAATATCTTTCTCTTTTACTTGCTCCTTCGTTCCCTTCTTTGATTCTCTTGTCGGTCCGAATAATGCACGAAACTCACCTACCCTGCGGGCAGAAAAAATACTAGCAGAAAGTCTTACCGAAGTACATTTTCATACGGATACATAATTTGAAAACATCGTGAGAGTAAGCAAATGGTGCAGTACGAATGCAGGAAACCCGTATAAAATTCTATATAAACGTTATTGTTCAGCGTCTCTTAGCTCGTTTCAATATATTTTAGATACAATAATGATAAATCAAAGCTTATCATTGTAGAGTTTCTGAAGGTTCCACCAGTAGAGAAAGGAAGAATTTGCTATGTGACAAAATTTGACTGAAAATAAATTATGAATGTACCTAACCGAACTACCATTTTCAAACTTTGGTAGTTTAAATCATTCCTTGCAACGTTTGCAAACAGCCCGTTTCTTTGAAATCCTGTTGCGTGTTATGATGTGTGTATAAAGTTTTTTTTTATGTTGAAAGCCTGCATACGCCTCTTGCTTTAGCCGGCACCGAAAGCTGCCACGCTTGGCCTGCAGTTGCTTATTCTGTTACTTTTTGCTGCCGGGTGATTGCAATTTTCAGACGAATGCACCGTCACTAAAGCGCCCCAAATGATTGACCATCACCGAGAGATGCGCGAAGAGTGAGTCCACGAAAGGCGAAAGAAGAAAAAAAAAAATAACGCCAAAGCTTCAAGTTAGGGTCTCGAAGCCGCGAGTGTGCATACGTGAGAGGTTAAGAAAATAAAACATTTATTACCGGCGAAAGATACCCAGTGCGGCAAAAATGCAGATTGCGAAACGAACGCAATTTGCGACACCGAAGAACTTGGGACGCCGATAGTACATTACAGCATGGATTGGACAGGCCATGCCGCGTAATTAACTCTTCAATCGATTGTGTCTGTGCATGCGTTGGTACTGTTGTTGGTAGTATAAAATGTTATTACCCGGTATAATGAGACAGACAACACCAAGAATTCGATTCGTACCTCATAAATTGTCATAGTTATCGGTATTCAACGGGAATGCGCAATGTGACGGATAACTTTAAAAATCCTTTCCTGTTAATACACCATTTCCGTGAACAATTAATTTGCCAGCATTATGCTACGACTAGCCAAGATAGCAACATGTAGCTGTTTGTTGCTGGATGCGACCATGACTGGAAACAATCAATCAAGGAGTTCGTACCTTCTAAAATTTAAGCCCCATCGTACATCAGTACGTTCAAGTGGCTTTGGAATGTTCAGGAAAGTGACTGAAACAGCTTTTTACCCGTTAGAGCATCCTTTCTAATTTGGAATCTTATTTCATTAGTGTCAGATATATATATATTTATTACCACAATGGATTCTAAGCATTTTCTTCTTATATTTTAACTTTCTTTTATATTTTAACTATTATCGACCATCTTAAAGGCATATGTTATTGTTAATGTTTTACACTAGAGTTTTAAAATGTTTATTGTATATTTCTGAATCTGCTTGTAGTATATTAACAAAACATGCAAAAGATCCTGATTCTTTTTTATGTACAGTCAGCTCTCTGGAAGACAATCAAACATAACATTCTCGCCATAAGTATTAGAATACCTGAGCTAAACTTATTACAAACCAAGCGTTACTAGCCCAAATGACATGATCAACAGTCCTAGAAATCATATGTAATTTTTGGAGCTTTTATATGCGTTTAAATAAGTCCATTACTAAAATAATGCAAAGTTTTTGTTGTGCATAAACATAAGGGGAACTTGCGCATATATGATGATACATGACACATTTCGAATTGTATCTTTGTGAATATTTTGATTCGCTATGCATAAAAACATGTAATACGAGGGTTTGCTGTATTTTTGGATTCAGGATACATCAATTTTATTATAAAATTCTTAAAAAGTCGAGAAAAAATTTGAATTCAAATCAAATGCAGTTAAGGAATACGGTCTGGCCGTTACTACTGAATAAAAAAAATGCAATTGGGTAAAAAATGATGACCGCTATTTTTTCTCTACTGTCGATCCCGTACTGTACATGTTCAAATCGTCATAAAGCGTCCGACACATCTAAACTATGACATGTCCTCAGGGCCAGTGTGAATATGGTTCACAAATTTCATCATCAGCCCAAAAGCTTGCCCGAAAAAGGCTTACAAAAGATCCATTCCAATTGAACGCACACATCTCACGGCAGGATTGTAGAAATTGAAAAAGTTTATGCTAATATTTCGTTCCAAAGTTGCTACCTTCTATGTTGCTATCGAATTGCCTTAAAATGTCCACCGTTGTCGGATGTTGATCCTTTATTTTTATTATGGGTGTTTTTTGTTGTTGTTTTAATTTAATATGTGCTGCTGCAAAAACCGTTGAAAATAGAGGCTCCGCAACAAAATGCTTTCATCGCAGTCATGCGCGACACAAAAAAGTTTGCGACGGCGTTTGCCAAACGAATGAAATGAAGCATACAAGAAGCGATTTAGGACAAGGCGTGTAACCTGATACTTGTGCCAATAAATAATCCGTTTTTTGGGTCCTTCGGTTTACTTGGCCTGCAGTACTACCCAGCATACCAGACTGCTTTGAGACCCTCGAAAAAGAAGCTTCTGCATTATTTAGGATTGTACTGACGCTGTCGCAATCCGTTAATTTTTCAATGCCAAACCAACTAAGCTAGTTTTATATAGCACGACAGTTTGAAAACAGGCATACCTGGGTTATTAGCTGGATAAATAAACATATTTGAGGTAGAGAACAAAATCCAGCCAACCAAACGATCGCAATGCTCCATGGTGGTTGATGTATTTGATCGGCACACGGTCAACGTAAGGTAGGACGAGATCAATTTTAATTCCATCATTTCCATGCGACCAGCACACTGTCAATATTAGTTAAGCAATCTACAGTGCAAACAGCTTACTGTGTACCCGTTTTACTACGGACGCCCGGTAGAGTGTGCATGGAAAGTAGAGACACTACTTCCACTATCCCCACGGTCGCATCGGACTGTTTCACAAGTTCGCCGCCGGTCAGATTGTTTTGCTTTAATTTCTTTCCACGGCCGCTTACCATGGTCTGTCTACGATGTCAGCTTAGCAGATCCGCCTCCTGTACAGCCCTTACGTTGGGCAATGCATTTCGTTCTACAGAGCATCATTTCTAGCCAGAATGATAAAATCGATTACCCCGAACGGTACCTCATTTAAAATCGAGGCTAACATATCAATTACCACCGATCTGCACTACCGGATTCGTTAGCGGATTCCACTATTTGTCTTATTCACTAAGGAGAGAACGTCTGCGGAAAAACTACAGCCGTTTATCCAGTTGCTACTCAAACCTTCGAGTACACTAAAACACGCAATGATAGCAGCGCAATGCTCTTACTAGTTTTAATGGCACATTACTGACCCTGAATGAGATGGTTTTAGAATTACCTAGACAATATTGTTTAAAAACTAAATCATTAAATTAACACAATATTTCACACACCACATTGCCGTGCCGAAAAGAGCAACAACTTCAAAATTATCTCTCCCTTTTAACGATGTTTTGCAACTAATGCACACAACACTGTGTCCTGGTGTCTGTTGCACCATTTCCTAAAGAATGGCTCCGATCGTGTGCGATTCTGGCTCATCTGGAAAGCACGTGTGTGCATTCACTTCTGCATCAACGCCGAGGACAGTCACGTCAGATTACTTACGTATCATTCGCTTCTTTTCCTTTCTTGTTTTTGTTTTATTTTTACGACATTCATCGTGTGGGAGTAGATCCATGACTATTCCGTAACCAAATTAATGCAAAGTGATTCTGCCGCGACTTCTTTTACGGTGTTCTCGAGATAACTTCGACAGGCTGACCACTTGCAGAATGGTCAAAGTGAACGGAGGGAAAGCAAAATGCAGTTAAACTGCTTGCGCCTGAAAGGAACACAGGCACCAAAACTAAAGCTTTTAACATGGTAAATCCGTGATGTGTGTGAATGAAAGAAAAAAATCGATTACTGCGTGCAATGGCCAATGGGTAAGAATATTCATCGGTGCGAAAGGCTATTGACGGCCAAAGACACTGAAAGAGAATTAACAGAGCAGCGTTCAAAACTGCAGCTTTCGGAACGCCGAAAGAAAGGGTGCAGCGAAAATTGAATCACAACAGCCAACATCTAATGAGAAAAAACTCGTCCACGACTGCTTACGGGTGAATAAAATCGAATGATAAATGTGTTCCGAAATAAATTGAGCTTGCCTGTACGAGTTAATCAATTGAGTAAAACTGGCTAAAAAAACGGATTGAGATATACATCTCACCGTGTCCCGCTTTTGGGTTCGGATTGTTGGAGGATTCGTTAATTATTGTCAAGTGGAAATTCCACACCGCTTATCAGTGAAGCCTCAATGTGCCAATGCACTCTGACCATCTAAAATGCTATGCACTCGGGAAAGGTGCACGAAAGATTCGGACTAAGTAACTTTGGTTCTTGAAGATTTCTTTTTTTTTATTTATTATTCTTTCGTGCCGGCTCGGTGGTCCAGTGGTAACGGCGTAGGGCTGTCAAAAGGCCCGTCGCCGGTTCGAATCTCATTCGGACCACTACCGCCCTCCATACGCAGGATTGACTATCCTGCTATGGGTGCACTTAATCACAACCCCCCATACGCAGGATTTAATAATCTTGATATGGACGGGTACACTTAGTCACACAATACGGTCTGGCCGTCACCAAGGAAAAAAAATATTATTCTTTTTCCCGTTGTCAGTTTGGTAACGATAACACCCAGCCCATGGGTTGGTAGATGAGCGGACTTCTACACAGGAGATGTGGTTCGTTTCCCATCTGATCCATAGCCTCGTACTGATGTATGTTGTTGATCAAGTTCATCAAACCTAACTTATACACATACGTTGATTGAAGATAAGATTGATAACAAACACTGACAATATGAAGCCGGCGCTTGCAATTCATCTTTTCCCTAAAAAGAGATCATATTTTATTGTGTGTTGATGTTAAAATCGGAATCTCTTCTTCTTCCTCCTGTGCAACATAAAAGCCTTTGCAACATAAAAACCTCTAATATACTTTGATTTTTTTCTATTGCTTAATGTACGTATAGTTAAACCAGTACCAGTAGTAAATCCATTCCTGCGTATGGGTGGCAAAGCAGCCCTCCGAATGTCAATATTAATTAAAAGTTTGAATATTTCAGAAAATTTTCGTCGTATTTCTTTGAATCTTATGTATGTGATAGTAGTGACTCTACACTACATGTTCAGTTACATTTAGTCCATCTTTTCATTTGAATGACATTTTAAAAGGGGAGTTTAAAGGTTTAAAACCAATTGCTTCTCTTTTACGTGCTGTTTTGGTAAAGTTTTTGAGTCATTCATTGTTATTTTGAGTTATTCAATTTAAATATAGTTTCATCGACTGACATTTTACTGTATCGGTTATTTGAGCAGGGTTGTTGGGAGTCCTCTCGATTTCTCTATTTGCATCTTGGTTCGCTGTGAGCTCGCTCGGTCGCCTTGCCGTTACCAACAACATTGACTGGCATCCGAGAGCGGCATTTTTCAAACGTTGACGAATAAATAATGTTCCGATGAAATCGACGGAAAATAAGAGCAAATAAAGGCAAATTTCAATCCGATCAATGACCAACCATTTGTATGAACGGGCGCGCGCGCTTGGTCGTGTGCGTGTCCAGCGTGGCTCTGCGGCACGATCGCACTCCATTAAGCATGACCTCAACCAAGCCTTTTTCCCGCGTACACCGTTTCCGACCGATTTGCAAACAAATCCACACAACTCGATCGCTCGTCGCCTCTCCGCGACCATCCTTTCGCGATGCATGGTAGATTATGCTTTAATACCTTGCAGCTTCTCAATCCGTGCAACTTACACGCATCTGCATCTACCATTCTCCCAAAACCAAGTGAATCATCAACTGAGGGATTGATACGCGGCTTGAGGTAATCTATACAGTGTAGTGCATCGGCTTCGCAAGCTATCTGCCCCAAATACCCAAGCCTTCAATCCTATCTGTGGGGTGTTGGCGGTAAGGCTTGCACTGACCGAACTCATGGGCTCGAGAGAATTATCTGATTTATTATTATTGCGATTTATATGATCTTTTTCATTTGTTTCGTTACTCTCTTTACAGAAGATCTTCTGACCATCCCGTGCTTTGCAAGAAGCATCGACAAACGAGTGCATCCTCTGTTACTTGCGACTGAACCAAAAGGGGTATGTTACTTCGCCTTCGAGTTACGAACATTATTTTCTTTGTTTGCATTGCTCAGTCTGATTGGCTTTTATTTGAACGGCTAAATTAAGGTCATATTGCATCGCATATGTTCCAGAATAACCGATATTATCCACCTGAGCTCCAATTTTCCAAATTTAAGCTGACTAAATAAAAAACACTCATAAAAGTCATATACATAAAATAAACAGTATTGAAGAGTACCTTTCACACAGATTTCAATCGATTCTTATTTCAAATGTATCTCTTACAGCAATTGCACTGTACACGTTCCATTTTCAATCGATACAAAGTCTACACCTCAGTTGATTACGCTTCAGACTTTTAGCTATTTACTTCCACCGGGCGCATGAGCTAATCTCCATAGGTAGTTCTTTGCGCTTGCGTTGTTATATGGTGCCACAAAATTGATCATAGGTATGACGACACAATTTAGCATTTTTTACGTTGGTGGGCTTGCGATGCACAATGCACTCGTGGGAGACATCACCAACACGTAGGCTTGTGGAGCACGATTTGACTTCTGACGTTTATTTTTGCTTTGCTCCAGAGAGGTGACGAGTTCGTTACCATTTTCGAGAACGATTTAATGGCCTGAGAAATGGAAAGTAGGATGAGGAATTTAATCTTTCACCACAACCTTTGAACGAGGACCGGGTGAACAGTACATACTCACAGTGCCCGATTTAGCAACTATTGATTATTAATATATACACATTGCTAGGCGAAAAATATTTTAAACACGGGTAAAATTGTTTGTAAAGTGTTAAACAAAACTCTTGTAACCGGTGTTGAGGTATGTTTCTCAGATTTGTATGTTTCTCAAATTTAATAGAAATATCGTGTACCGTCACTACTGAAATAAAAAAAAGAAATATCGTTATTAAAACCTAATGCCATAGCTTTCTATGTGATAGCGTTGTGTGATGATTAGATCGTGCAAAAACAATTCTATAGACTTTTCCTGGTACTATGAGATATGAAACAAAACAACAGAAATTGAAAATGCTTTTGATTCACGTTTACACATTCTTAACGGCATAACAAAAATTAATATCAAGTTCATGGAAAAGCATAAAGCAGTTTGTTAAAATTCACATCTTTCGAGATTTAAAATGTTTATAAACCATAAATTATAACGATAGTTATTATTATTGTGTTACAGGCAACGATAGTTATTGTGCCAAAGAAGAAGAAAATATCAGCAATCATTTGCGTCGATAGTAATCAGTATATATATAACACATGTTTTAAGTTTCATAAAAACATAGATTAATGTAGAAATAATGTAGACAAAATATAAGCTATATATATTTTGATTAGATTAATATTTTCCAGTTTTTCTAGTAATGTTTGCAATTTTCACCACATTCGACAAGCAAAATGAATCGCAGCATGAAGAAAGGTCGTAAAGCAAACCGTAAAATGCTCAGGAAAGGGCACCGTGCTGCGAAAGATGAAACCGCTTTCGTACGTACTAGCATCTTTATCACCATATGTGAACGATATTCGTTAAGGGTTCGTGCTTTTGCCAACTCTTTAATGAGTGTTTCAGTGTTATGCATCAAGGTCACACTAGCCGAGGACACTGTAGCACGAAACGAAAATAAAGTCATTATAATATCGTGGCAGTCGACGCTAGCCGAGGCGCTGTATGCATTTTCCATGTCATTGGAATACTGTTGACTCTCGCAATACCGTCCAGGGTAAGAAATACTGCAGCCACACCGTCACCGAAATGAGAATTTTAAGCACCACCAATGCGTTGAAACCCGTCAACAAGATAAGAACTATTGTATACACCGCAAAACCTTACACTGCGATAATATCTTCACCCCGTTTCGGTGTGACGACTTACTCACCCAACACGTCGCGGAACACAAAACACGTGAAACATAACTGCGTCTCATTTATCCAAATAAATTTATGACACATTATAATTCGCCACACGCAAAACCCGTTGTATTTTGGTACTTCAAAGGCACTAGGCACGAGGCGCTCTATGACGGGGAAGCAAACATGCGCCGCGATCATGTATGATCATTCAGATTGCGTGCGTTTGGCCAGGACCATGAAATGATCGCCCACTCACTGCATTCTCATTCCCGTTCCGATCCTTTTTGACGTAGATGTTTGTTGAGTTTCGCGAGCTCTTGATCATTTTTGTGTTCATAATATTGGACACGATGGTCGTAATTTTTTATCCACTCTTTCACCCCGTTTCAGACCAGTTTCACATGTTACAGACAAAAAGGGCAAACCCACTGTTCACTTTGTGCAACATGTTCATTTTTATGCTCGCCTGTACAGGGTGTATCATATACTGGCGTTTAGAATTAGAACAAAATATGCTATTAACTATTTGGGCACAGTTGTGGTAGTTTGGATGCTTTAATAAAATATTGATAATCGTCTCAAACTGTGCCGTATAGATACTGCAATACCTGCAAACTACAACAATACATTCAATCCACCCTGTATGCATACGACTTCATACTGCTTCCTACGTTTGGACGCATAAATATTGTTCTCAGGTCTCGAACGCGCCAAAGCGGGCAAAGAGCATAACAAAGAATAAAAACGGACTTAAACGTTGTTCTTTTTTTCGCCAGATTGGATATGAGCGACACGATTGCGATCTTCATACATTCGCTTGGAAAAGACTCAAATCTCAGGACTGCTTCTGCCCGGAGGAGCTACTCGACCAGAGGTTGCCGTAGTAGACGAATCCACAAAGTTAAACATATTTCCCCGAAAGAGAGTTCAAAAAGGAGCATCGAAGCAAAAGCGATTATCTTTCTGCTGTCCATGCGAAACCAAGACCCACAAGGGTATATGTTCTCCTCGAGCATTTTCTTCCATTCTCGCAAACCCCCCACAAATTCCTCAGAGGATCATTTTGCGGAGCGATCTTAACGTCCGCACACACGGAGTGGCAGCTGATCCGTGTAGCCACGAATGCTTGAATAGCGGCAGGCGAGTGCCGGAGAGGAATTGTGTTTCGAGAAATAATATTCTCGAATATAATGTCTTAATTAGTGAAATAGCAAAAGCCTCGTCGAGGGTCGCTGGAGAGGCAGCGTGGACTGAAGAAAAGAGTTATGTGAAAACACACTCACACAAACGCAGAAGATGTGTAGGTTGCCTTTTTATCCATCGAAAGTATCTCCCGTCTTCTGGCAATTGTGCCGACAGTGATAGACCCTGACCATAAAGATTATCGATTTTTTTTTTACTTTTGAATAAACGTGAAGCCCCGACGCACCGTTAGGGAGAGTTGGAGAAGTTACAGCATCAAGTCAAGCGCGGCCACCCAACAAAAACGCAACCGCTTTAATACTGTACCGCGATGACTGTCACTCGATAAAACTGTCATCACACGTTTTCGTGCGAACATTTGCTAACGTAGCAATGTTAACGTATTTCAGTTATGTCGACCTTGAGAAATATGTGAATGGTTTTGGCTAGGATAAAATTTCAATAGATATAGATCCCAGTACGATAAGTAATGCATTTAAACGTGTATTATACTTTACTGTTATCTGGACTAGAAGTTGTTGGTTTTTAGTGTTTAAGATCAATCTAAAAGTATCAAGATTGAACGCCTAAAGCACCTTCTAAAAATCAAATTTAAAAAGTAGAATGACACTAGTCATTAAAACTTATTCACTCGTATTATTGATCTCAGGCTTATTGGATGTGCCTAGCAGTCTTCTACGAAAGAATACAGTGTTAAAAATGTGGCAGCGGGAAATGGATCGTTGTGGTGTATCGGATACCGTCCGAAAATATTGAACATATTAAATTGGTTCGTTATGATGATATTGGAGGTGACCCAAACTTAACCCAGCCCCGGTGTGATCAGCTTTAGCCGCCGACCAATTGGATGTTCCTAGTTCAAAGCTTCTCCTCGTTTCCCATCACTAATCGGCATCGAGTTTGGGACTGTCATTTTGAAAAATTAATCTGGTTAATCATCACCTTCACCCAGTCGGTAACAGCACGACGGTCGAGACCTTTCGGAACATGTATACCATTTTCGAGAAAAAAAAGGTTGGGGAAAGTGTGAGTGGAATGATAAATATTCATGAGGAACGTGCATTTTTATGACAAAATCCGTCCTATTATAGAACACACCGGAGAAAGGAGGGATAAAAAAGATATTTTATGATCACAAAAAGGTTAGAATAAATTGACAACGATCGGTAACATCGATCGGTTGGCCGGACAACACTAACAGTTTCTACGATTCTGGTTGTTACGGTACTGGAAGCAAGCAAAAGGTGTCGGGAAAGTATATAAGTGAATACGCGCCTGAATTATCATCACTTTGCATAAAAAATGTTTCTGGATCATTTTAAAAATAAAAATCAAACAACAGTTATTGAATAATTTCGTTTTTTTAAGAAATTTTAAGTTTACCAATTCTATTAATGTTAACTTTATTAACTGCAGTGTCGTGATCGGTCTATTTACATACCACATGGGCCGGAAAATATGAAACAAACAGTAGAACAGCACACCATAAAAGTGTAAAAGTTTTGCTTCTTAATCGCTGAATCGTAATTATCATAACTTTTATAAGCACATAGTTCTCGCCTCTGAAGGCTGCCTCAAGAGGACGATCACATAAGTGAAGATTGCTCTTGAGACCCCTCACAAGACCACTTGAAAAATCCCTAGGTTCTATGTTTGACCTGCAAAGCATCCCTGCCTGGGGGAACCTTCCACTGACCATTTGAGCTCGACCCCGTACACACATGGTAGGCAAGAAGTTTGGATAGTCCAGTAAGTTTTGTTTTTGTTTTCAGAAAAGTTCATCTATTGCTGCACGCTATCCGTACTATTCGCACCATATGTATGACAATAATATAATTTGGTTTGACGTTAACCTCTTCCTTTTAAAACGAGCGTTTGAGCGTAAGTATCGTGAAATCAAAACAAGGCGTCCAACCCTCTTCACAACGGGCGGGAAGATATGCAAGTGCTGACAAACTTCAACAGCAACAGACTCGAGTATAAAATTACCGGAGAGAAAAAAAAACTCTGCAGTGCTCGATTCACTGTTGGTTCTATGAATGCGAGGCCGTCGACAACAGAAAACCTTACTTCAGGGAAGAAAACACGAAAAACTCATCCTCAAACAAAAGCCCAAACCCAAACGATTGCGTGTAACAGAATGGCGTTTTACTGGCGATACAGAATGACGAGGCGCGACACGATACCTGTGCAACAGCATGCTGGCCGCTAGACGCAGTACCTCCTCTCTGAAAGATTGTCATAAATCTTGAAGATTGCTGCTTCGAAACCAAGAGATCGTGCGAGAAGTGAATCCACCATGCCGGCTTAGATCGTCTCAAGTACAAGTCATAGGTATGGACAAGTACCTAGAATAGAGTGCCTCGAAGCATCCGTTACATCCGCCCTGCCTTTGATGATGCTGCTGATGATGATGATGATGATGATCTTTCAATAGCAAGCAGAAAACACCATCGCAACATTCAAAGGGAGAGCTTCACTGCCACGACCTGCGATAATTAGTGAAACGATTACTTTTCTCCTCTTGTGCTACTTGAGGACTCTGAGTGGGAAAGTAAAGGAGCTGTGTTTTTAGCTTTCCTGCCCATTGTGTGAATGAATGTAAGACAAAAAACGAAACGCGAACAGCTACAGCAAACAAACAAAAATGTCTCCTTCCGTCTAATAAAACGATCAAGTCGCACGACCAGTTCAGCATGTGGTTTCTCGCGAAAGATTGGACAGGTTATCCCAAGTTGTTAATGCGAGACAACAGAATGGTAGAGTAACGGAAGGCAGCTAGGATGGAATGATCAACGATGTGATTCATTGTGAACATCGTACACATAGGCAATCGGGTTCGTGGAGATCCGTAGGCCGCGACTATATCGAATAGGATTGATTGAAACATTTAGATATCTTCAAACAAATCAATAGACAAAAAATACAGCACCAAGCCGCACATGGGCACGTATACACGCGTGGATTGATTCATGCTTTGCCACACCATTCGTCCCAGTGGATAATTGAAAATGCAGATACATACAGGCGCAATCTACACAACCTCATGTAGCTCTCAAGTTAGCGGTACAAATTAAGTCATTTTTCACAAATCCCTCTACCTCTTTCTGTCTGTCCAACAAATCTGCTTGACTGCTCACTGATTCATCGTTCGTCCTCACTTCCCTTCGTTTCAACGTAACCTGCCGATTGAGCTAGCATTTCTCGCCCCAGCCTCCACACCTTACAGTCGTGCGCATAAATGGAGAGGAAATATTTTGAAGCATGTCTCAGCATAAATTAAACGATTTGTTAAATTTCAAAGTGAGATGGTTCAACTCTATCCCATCGAGCAGCAGCATGGATGGGCAGCTATCGATAGTGGAAGAGAAAGAAAATAAGGGAAGGAAAATAGTAAGCGAGAGCGAACGATCGTACATTTCCAATTCGTAGGTTAAGAGTAGGCTGACGGACGATACAACATTTTGGTCTTTCAACGATTAGCTGATTATTGTTGCAATGGTTTCAAATGCCGTTCGAAAGTACTAGAAAAATCATACGTAACTGCAGTTTATTGATCTATCATCTTTCGCTGATGTAAAGATTTCGTAGATCTCGTGCCTTCTCGTGTGGTGCTAACAGTTATATCCCTTAACTTTACGTTATTTTGCGATTTTAACTTAATAAATCTATTATTTAAAATGTACTATGCCTTCAAACGCTCAATAATCATTACACTTTCAAACAATTCCTCAGTCGGCGCTACTAGCACTCAAATAAACAAGAATTCTCTGCCATTTGGATCGCAAAATAAGAGCCAAAACCAAGAGGAGCATTTTGGTCTACATTGTTTTGCATGAGAAAGTTTAGGAAATGATCATCTTTCGATCGATAATGTCGCTTGGAACTTTACACAAGACATTTTCCCTTCCGAACAAGCGCAAAAAGCTGCGAAGAATCTTTGGTACGAAACGAACATCCAACGATACACAATCGCAACTAAACAGGCAGCAGGCGTCACTGGTAACAAAACAAAAGCATGCCAGTTAATAATAGTTCTCATTCCCTCTCATCTTCGACTCATCGGGAAATAATCAATTCAATTCGATCCAGACCCAAACACGCCCGAACGGTGCGCGCGCGTCTTCCCAGACAGGTTGTATTCAGTTGCCACTATAGAGAAAGGTTGAGTCGTTTCAATCGAGGAAAGGATGTTGGAAAGCGGGATCTGATGATGAAGATAAAAACAGAATCTAATTTTCAATACAGTTGCCCGCGAGCTGGCAGCTGAGTGGGATATTTTTGCAGATGGCTGGATGGATGGCTTAAGCGTCTCAAAGCATTTTCCGCCCCGAAACGGTTTGCTTTTCCTTCCTTTTCTGATAGCCAAAACTACCCGATAGCCATTCCCAGTGCTTCCGCAGCGTTCATAAAGGTTGTGATCCGATTGGTGGCCCTTTGAGAATCGATTTTTGTTTTTCTTATGGTTTATAACCGCTCCCGCATTGTGATTCGACTGCTCCATCGTAGGCACCCCGAATATTATATCCATGATCGCGTCTTCAGACCGGTGTGGAGGCTTGGTTGATGATTATTAAGTTATTAAATTAAAATTGAGAAATTAGTCGCACCGGCTTTACACAGCACAGTTGTACTGTGCATAATTGTAAATCGCTTTATGCGTTGGTCAATTGATCAAAAGTGAATCGATCATGGTAAAGAATTATCGAGATCCAATGATGGTATATAAGGGTATTTTCTAAAGGACGTATGGTCATATTTCGATCCAGATATCCAGTGTTTTGTATCAATGGATATTTTTAAAATAATGGCATGGTAAAAACAAAATGCGCTGTGAAAATGTTTGCCCCGAAGTAAAAACTCTTACAATCCGCTAGATAACCAAAACCCCTAAATGCGATAAATATAGGTTCAAACTTGGTTGGCATACCACATTGGCCTATCGCTTGTAGAATTTACAGCTCTGCGACTCATAAATCATTCGTCTTTAATTTGGATTCAATTCATGCCTCAAAGCGCTGTTTCATTCGCTGGAGAAATTTACACCATGTTCCGAAACGCTTTCCATAACCCACCCTCCAATTGTGAGGGATGGAAACTTTGATGAAATGGTGATAAAGTTTGCATTGGTTATTTGCCATCCGTTTGCTAACTATTGGCCGAACGCGTAATTGTACACCCGGGGCTCGGCCTAGCTTCTGTTTCAATTTTATTCATTTGTAACACCATTGCTACAACCAAAACTTTAACAAAAATCCCGTTCGCATGCAGCTCCATATGGGAACAGATCTTGAACTACCGTGCTCGCCGCTTCTAGTGGCCGTTTCCTGAATGTGTTGTGTTTTCTACTGCTTTTCATTTTGGTCCGAATTTATATCATTCGCGTTTCTCAGCCGCAATGGGCCAGCCATTGTGTGAGTTTAGAAAGACATAAACCTATGATCCATTTTATGACATACTCTATAAACATGTTAATCGAAAAGTCTACGCCACTGGACGCCGTTCGCGTTGTGTCTTGCACACATTTCTAGCTAAATTCTTCACTTACATACACTTCCCATCGCCCTCACCTCGTGAATGCTTTCACACACCTCGACAAGATCCCCGCTTCCCCCGTCATGATAATGACTGCTATCGTTGCTCGATCGCAGTTCCTCCTCGCCCACGTTGTAGCAAGATGCGACCACGTTTCCAGTTCCATTTCCCCGCGCTTAAAGCACGCAGAATGGTCGATTTTCCGAGACGATCGCACTGTGGGTGCAATGGAGTGATGCGAGCTATAGGAGGGGTTTATTGTTGTTTCACATAGTTTATTACCCAGGCGAACAATATTATTGAAATATCACAATTTTTACGACCTCGCGCGCGCACATCACGCTGCGTCGTGAAGACCTTCCGGCACTGGGCGGCTATGGCGCTCCGGTTCAACTAGTTCGGGTTTATACTTATACTAGCAAGGGTTTGAAGCATTGGAGTATTACGGATGATCAAAATCAATGTGTAAAAGAACCTATTTTTATTGATACAATCCAACAAAATAGTTTTTTTCTTTAATTAAATTGCCGTCACCAAGTTTGGTTTATTTCAGTTACTGCACAAATAAAGATTCATGTACGGAAAGGTCGAAAGCTTAAAAAAAATCTTTTAATCAATCGATGTGGGATGTGTCTAAGTATAAAACTCATGTAGATGGCAATCATGATACCATTTTGTTTGATTTTTTTTTTTTTTTGAAAATATTATTTTGAAAGGTACAACATATTTTTATAATCATACAATTTACTTCAATCATCATTTTGGGTAGTTTTCTATGCATGTTCGACACCCTTGACTAAGCGGTTGTTTCTCTTTCTCTGAAGCTCTCTTTCTCTATAGACATAGCTATCTTTCTCTGTTTGCCTTGGTGTTGTTGGCGCATTTCATGAAAAGAGACAGCTAGCGTTACATTCCCAAAATAACACAAGAGATCAATAGTGTTCTTAAATGGCCAAAATATTTGATTTTATTTCAAATTATACTTTTTAGCACAACACATAATTTAGTTATAATTAAGTCGAGTGCAATGCACCACCTCTACAAATTCATCTTTAGTATGATATTTAGTATAACATGAAATTAGCTGGACCTGAACAATAATAACGGATTATCGGATCGAAACACACTTCCCTAAACCTCCTCTCTGGTCAAACTCTGCTGCTTAAGACAAATAAACTCCTTTATAATGAGGTCAATGTTTTCTTCTTGTCTAAACACATTTTGGAACAGGTCCTTCTTCATTCGGAGCAGTGCACATTTGGCTGTATGGCTCCATTTCCAGTACACTATTTTTCGGTTTGAATCAGTTAGATCCTGAGTCATACTTCCGAGTACCTTCGCTACCGTAGTATCCACCGAGCTGATGTGCGTTCCATCCAGAACGATAAATAGACATTCGTGCATGGATGCTTTTTTCAAAACTTGATGTTTAAGGTATTCCGCCGATGAATACACTAGACTTTGATCGGGCTGAAGGATCAGGGCTTTATTTCCATCGATTGTTAGCAGAACGGATTCAATCGTTGGACGTGAGATCTGATACAGCGCAATACAAACATTCGTTCCAATACCGACAATCATACCATACTCAAGGCCAAGAAGCAAGCATGCCACCAGCGTACACATCATAGGAATGATGTCTACACGTTTCGTGCGCCAAATTTCTGCCGCGGCTTGGAATTCAATCATGAACAGCATCGCTGCTATGATGACTCCTGCTAGCGAAGCTTTTGGAATGTAGTAGAACGATTCGGTGAGCAATCCAAGGGCCAGAAGAACAACGATTCCTGTAGTTACGCCTCCAAGCGGGGTCCGTACTCCGCTGTTACTGTTCACAGCAGATCTCGTAAATGATCCCGTCACTGGCATTGAAGACACAAACGAACCAGCGATGTTGCTTACACCGAGAGCAATCATTTCCTGTGTAGCGTCGACAGCTTTACCTTTAGAAAACGCCTTTGCAATGGCGACCGATTCCAGGATGGCGATTAGCGGTAGGGTTATGATAGAAGTACCAAGTGTAGCTATCATATCCGAAAAGCTGTACGATTGCTCGTCTATTGTGGTGCTGAAGGGTGGAAGATGAATGGGTGGCAATCCGGGGGTCACATTTCCTATGAGCAGAAAGGGTTGCGAGTTTCCAACAGCGCTGAGGCCATAGGCCAGCAATGTTCCACTTATCACAGCTATCGCATTTCTTGACAAGGTCGCATACTTTCCGAACAACCTCCAAAATTTGTTTCCCTTGAGGTTCTTCATTTGCATCAGCAGCACCAGACCGATGATGGTGGCCAGGCCGAGCACACTATCCCATAATCTGATATCTTGTATGTGTTCGAATACATTTATCCAGGAGTCTAAAAATTCGTTCGATTGTCCCGATATTCCCAGCAATGATTTCATCTGTCCACTGGCAATCGTTATCGCTGCGGCGGATGTGAACCCAACAGTTACGGGAAACGATATAAACTGCACGAGGAATCCTAGGTTAAGTATGCCGAGCATTAGAATCACACATCCGGTGATGAAAGCGGACAGTATTGCAAATTCTGGCCCACTGTTTCCCACGTGCGCGTTTACCATGAGGGACAATATTGCCGTGGGTCCGATAGTAACATCCTTGCAGCTTCCAATAATGCAATAGATGAAACACCCCATGAATGCCGAGTACAGACCGTACTGCGGATCGAGATTCGCAACAGCTGCATATGCAATGCCTTGGGGTATAACCGTTAGCGCCACAGAAAGCCCGGCCACGATGTCGTCTATTAAATATTCGGCTTTATAGGTGGGCAACCATTGGAGTATAGGGAAACGTTTTAGCAATTGTTTGCGGGTACAAATTCCTCGACAACAGGTTGAGATTAACTGGCTGGGCTGTGGGAAACTTTCGCTTATATCTTCATCTGCAAATCAATCAAAATGAATATCATCGAAACATGTATTTTACAAACCGTATGAATTTCAAATACTGTACACAATACGAATATAGAACACTGAGCGTACCGTTGCTTTTAGTTTCTTGTGGCATTTTTGAATTGGACCGCTGAGAGCCTCCAGTATATATGCTATCGTTGTCGCAAGTTTTGTTTCATCGAATCACTTTATTCGCAGCTTTCCGAACTGTCAATGCTCTCTACATATAATGCTCCACTGCCAAAATTACTACTATTCCGATACTGATTCTCATAAAACACAAATGAACACAAAAGAAACAAAAACACGATTAGTTTTTTGCGGAAATTTACCCCATTCTTCTACCCACAGCTACAATGTCAACATGCGCCTACTGTTGACGTGTTTCGAGATGTATCCCTTTAACAACGTTGTACTTAACTGCGCCCGTGTTGAAAAACTTTACAAGTATTTATACATAACTGCAATCAATACCTGAGAACATAAAATATATCTCATATCGAGGATTATGTGTTCAATTAAGCGATAATCACACTGTACGATGTTATAAACGCAAACACAACCGTAGGTCATCCTCATAAGCTTATCAAATACTATATGCACAATGACACGGTTTAGAAGGACACCTGCTTGAGGACAATCTCAGTGACACCTACGATGTGTAAGAGATATAGGTATTATAGCAACAAATCGGTACATCGACCGAGCAGAAGATAAGGTTTAATCGAACATTATTACTATTATCTTACTAACAGCCTTTAAATCGTATGGCAATATGCTCATCCAATAGTTTTATCATCGCTGAATAAAGGAATTTTACAACGACGGCACTTTATTGACCCGTTGACCCGTTACTAGCTGCTACCGTTTTGTTGTTTTTTTTTTCATTTCATTTTGCTTTATTATCGTTTTGGTGTTAAGTTATTATTTTAATGAAAATACCTTCTATTATTCGACTAGGGTAAACTTTCGCTACAGATCTCTTTGTCTAGTTGCTCTAATCCACCGTTTTTAAACAAACTATAAAATTGCTCCTTGTTCAACCGTATCAAGGTGCACCTTACCGAACGATTCCAGTTCCACAGCAATACTGTGCGACCTCTCAGTGCTAATTCTTCGATGATGCTTGAGAAGATTTTGGCAGCAGTAGAATCTACGTAGCTCACATTGCTACCGTCGATTATCACGGTCGCCACTTGAGTCTTATCCGTCCGCTTAACTATTTCATGCTTCAGGTATTCAATTGACGAATAGATAAGGCTCTGATCCGGTTTCACGACCATGGCCTCAATACCTGAGCTCGTGCGAACAAATGCCTGATCAATGCTGGGCCTTGATGTCATGTATAGAACGAAGCAAATGTTCAAAGCGATACCGATCAGCATGCCATACTCTAAACCCAGAAGCAGGCAAGATACTAATGTCACGATAAACGGTATGATGTCCACTTTCTTCGTTCGCCATATCTCGACCGCAGCATGGAACTCTATCATGAAAAACATTGCTGCTATCATCACTCCGGCCAGTACGGATTTTGGGATGAAGTAAAATGTGTCCGTTAGCAGTCCCAATGAGAGAAGCACCAATATCCCGGTAACTATGCCACCCAGTGGAGTCCGCACGCCACTGTTATTGTTCACTGCAGTTCTAGTGAACGATGCGGTGATCGGCATGGATGATACGAGTGATCCAAAAATGTTACACATTCCTAGTGCAACCAATTCCTGCGTTGCATCGATAGACTTGCCCTTCGAAAATGCTTTCACGATTGCAATCGTTTCTAAAATGGCTATCAGGGGCAGCGCAATGATCGATGAACCAAGCTTTGATGTCATTTCGCTAAACACGAGCGTCTGATTGTTAAGCTCGGTGGTGAAGGGAGGAAGTTTGAGTGGAGGAAGTCCCGGCGTCACTGTGCCTGTGATAAACGAAAAATGCATCTTCGTTAGATCTCTTTACGTTGCTTTTTTCTCCGATTATGTTATTTTAACAACGACAAAAAAAAACTTACCCGTCAAGGAGAATGGTTTGCAATCTTTGGTTGAGAAATAGTACGCCAGCGCAGCACCCCCAATAACCACGACCGCATTTCGCGACAGTGCTAGGTATTTGCCGATCGAGGACCATTTGCCCCTCAAGCTCCGCAGCACCAAAAGTACGCCGATTGTTGCAAATCCCAGCAATGCATCCCATATCTTCGTTTGTTCAATATGTTCATATACGTTGATCCACGAATCGACAAACTCGTTGGAGCGCCCTGGTAATCCGAGCAAAGATTTCACCTGTCCACTAGCAATCGTTATAGCAGCGGCCGACGTGAAACCAGCAGTCACAGGCATCGAAATGAATTGTACCAAAAATCCTGTAACAAACATATAAAGTCATTTGTCAATACATCTCTCGTTGCATCGCTACATGGACCATTCATACCTAAGTTTAATAAGCCAAGCATCAGTATAATACAACCGGTCAAAAACGTTAACAGTACGGCAAAATCTGCACCAAGACTCCCGACGTATACCTGCACCATCAGCGCCATGATTGCCGTTGGTCCTATCGTAAGATCCTTGCAACTGCCGAACACACAGTACACGAAGCATCCCATGAATGCGGAGTACAGTCCATACTGGGGCTCCAGGTTGGCCATCACGGCAAAGGCTATTCCCTGCGGTATAACGGTCAACCCAACTGAAAGACCGGCGACGATGTCCTCCACGAGGAAATTTGCCTCATACGTTGGTAACCATCGCAGTATTGGGAGACGCTTTAGGAGAAACTTTCGATTGCAAAAACCTTCCAATTTTGAGGCCAGCAGTGGTCCCACCGATGGAAACTTTTCCCTGCAATCATCTTCCAGCTCAGCATTGTCTGTAAGATATGGTAACAAGCAGAAATAAAAAAAAAACCGTTACTATAACAAAGCATGCACGTTGCAACAATGGCTTATCAATGCCAATGTCAACCATTGAACCGTGTGAAATCTACTGCGCCAGGCATCAACCCGCGCATCAATTACGATGCATCTCACGCTCACGAACGCTCCTCGGTATAACCTACCATCCATATTGTTTTGTTTACATTTTTGTAGTTCCGATAACGTCACGCAATGTACTTCCGTTTTCGGGTTCGTCTCACAGTCAAACATCGCTTGTACTGTTGCGGCTATTAATCTACACGCTCCTATCACTACGCTCCGGCTATTCGTAGGATTTGTTTCAATCTAGCCCAATTCAATATGAATTTCTGACCTGATTTAAAACTATTTCCGAAAAAAAAACAATACACTACAAAATTATTTTTCCTCAAAAACTCCTATTCTACAACTTTTCGAAGCGATGCACGTACTTAAATTGTCCTGACCTATTTTAGTAAAACACCCGATTTGCGGGAAATTCACGGGTAAAATAACAGCACTGCTACAATATGCCACGTGATTTCAAAATGCCTTTCCACATCAACAACACCTCAACAACACTTGATGGGGGAAAACAACAGCAACAGGAACGTACAATTTTGTGGTCATTTGCAAAATAAAAATCCCCGTGCCGGACAGTGCACCATGTGTGTTAAAACAATACTATACGATAAACTGAACCACACTGAACGGAGCCCATGCTGATCGTGCTGCGTTTGTGTTGATCACCATCACTCCCGGAATTGATGTAAGCTTCAGCGAACCTAGCCACTTCCGAGCGTGGGGCGAAGGATGCTTCAAAAGTAACCTGAAGAGAATTCTGATTTCAATTCTAATATATATTCTCTATTTGTATATTAAACATTCCTCCTATGAAATATGTTCCACCTTTTTCCCTAGAGTAAACCAAAAAAATTGTGTTTAAAAAAGCGTGTTTTCTATTCAGTTGTTAAGCTGACCTAAATACTTTTCGGTTTGCCGCCCTACTCAACGATTATTGTTAAAGCTCACCAAACGATGAGAATGCTAATGAATCAATAGTGTAGTATTTGTCGGATGGAACACTATTTGTTTAGAAAACACGACACTTAGCTTCTTTTCGGATCAAATAGAGCTAGCAAAGCACGTCACCTTACAAATCTCACAAATTTTCGAACCATCATCTCTTGATCACATCGAAGAAAACGGGTTAGCACACATTTAAAATCCACGAAAATCGCCCTAATTGCTACACAGAGTTTAGTTTTGGACGAACGGTGTTTTAATAAAATTTCAGTTTAGAAGAAATACGACAATACGTACAAAATAATCAGTAATAGTTGTAGCACCAGTCATGTAACTATCCCGGCTTTTTTTTTGGATTAGATAGAGACCTTAAAAATGAGAAGTAGTCTTTCGAAAGCTCGTTTGTGAATCGCAAATCTTACATAATTTTGACGATGACGACATTTTTTTTTTGTTCATTTCGATTGACTTGAATGTCCATCTGGTTTTACATAGATTTCTATTAGGAAGCATTCCTAATAATATCGTTAAGAAATAGGAACCAAAACTCTTATTTGTATGGTTAAACCAAGGATGGCCCATTTGGCCCCGCTAATGCTTTACCTATCATGCTTTACCATTGAATAGGAAAGGTATTGTCTCGTGGATGGCATCTTGAACGAATAAGCTGACGATCGGCTAATCTACAATAAAAAAAAAAACAAGTCCAGCAGGCTTGACCGATGGGATTTCCATAACAAAACCATGCGCGGGTTACAGTGTTTCGTCACGGGTCCAATAATGTGCCTTTCAGTCGATCTGAAACTGCCGTTGAGAAAAGCACTCATCTTCTCTTCCGTGTATTATAATTATTTTTTGAAAAGTCGAAAAGAAGATATAGACTTTTACTGTATCACATCTAGCAGTGGTTAGTATTACAAAGAAAATATGACATAGTATATAAATGTAGAGCTAGCAAAGTTGTGTTCACCGGTGGGACTGTTTCTGTACGCCTGTGGAAGATATAATTAAATGTGCCGACGCAGCAAAAAATTCCTTACCGTCGCTAAGCCGAGAGTGTGCAAATATTTATCACTTTATCACAACGATGATAAAAAAAAGTGTTGTTTAAGGTCAAAAATAGCCTTAGCGTGCTTATTTATAGACTGCCATGCTCTGCGTTGCTAGTTTTTTTATGGAATTTTGTACGAGCAGTAAGAGTAAATTTATTGCTCCATTTTTATATCTAACAATTGCTTTATGAATTGCTAACGGCCATGAAACTCGCTGAAGTTGCATGGAAAATCACCAATGTAGCGAAGTGTCACAACATATTTTACGGTGTTTTCTTCTACTCACGCTGCCAGTAAACATCATAAAACATTATTATGTTATTTTTGTGTATCAAAACGAATTCTAGTTGTTGCTACGCGTATTGGTATTATAAAAATACGATGCTCTCTTTGTGAAGATTACAAATGCAAAGCCAAATGCTTGGTGAAAGTGTTATTAACAATAATACAAATGCTACTGCAATATCCAAAACATAACCTGGCATGATAATGTAACAAAAAAATAGATAAAAACTTCGATAAATATTGCGTTCGTTTTCTTCTTTTTCTTATTCGTTTTCTTCTTTTTCTTATTCTTCTTTGGCGCAATAGTGGTTGTCGGTCCAGTCACTAATGTGCTTCGCTATCTGTAACTTGATGTACACGCTGCCTCCCCCTAAAGCAAGATACATACCTGGACCATTTAACACTGATTTTAGTAACGGCTTTTCATTTGCTTCTGCCATTTGAAAATGTTTATGTAATTACACTTGTTGTTGCCAAAACGCTGCACATTAAAGCACGTGTTAACACACTAGGTAATACTTGAACCGGACGGCCAACGTTCCAAGCCTTGGTCACTAACGGCTGTAGTCGAAGGAATGAACTGTTTCCAGTATGATTACTGGTGATAAAATGTTTCGGCAGCAACACGCTAGCGATACTTATAATCTACAGAGGCATTGCCTCGTTATCGCTCGCGATATCATATAAAATGTGCCTAGCGAAGATACTTTTCATGGTCTGAAGTGTTAGAAACGCTTAAGGAAAGGAAAGGTGTAGATTACATCCGTGCTCTAAAGGGAGAGAATTCTTCTGTTATAGTATGAGCATCATGTGGTTTCTACTAATCATCTGACTAGGGAATCAGCTTACGTTAATGTCTAGGTCTAGGTCAATGAACACTCCTTATTTGCATTTTTATTGAGTTTTTCAATAAAATAAATCATAGTAATTACTTTAATGATTTTCTAAATAATGCTCTGAATGGAATATACCGGCATGCAGTCGTAATTGTTCTAATCAAACAGACTTAGTATGTGTAGTACGCCACGAAAGTATGTAATGATGGGAAAGCCAGTTCCAGTTGCGACCGACTTGCGAAAACAAAGAGCGGTTTAAAACCGAGTCCGGAGCGCACATCACTAGTATGTTGTGACATGCCATGAGATAGAGCAGGGTCTACGCCACGGCACAGTCTAACAGGCGTGTTTAGTACGCACCACCTCCATGTTGATTCTCTGAATGATTCTTTATTTTAAGGTACTAACAATTAAAGGTGTGACTGTTAGCACATTAAGATCAAATAAAGATTTATTGCTGATCAATGAAATCCGAGATGAATTTATTTATGATGGTAGTAACGTATAAGTTGAAGCTACTAATATTTTTTAAAACATAAATAAAAGTAGCATGTTTTGATTTTCTACTTATGTATGATTACAATCACACGATCTTCACGAAGAGCATCATCTTTGATCAGTATATTCTGATATAAAGGATACAACAAGACTTTTGAGGTTATTGACAGATTTATTTTTTTTAACTATTTATTTATTCACTTTGCTAATCTTTTTTGTATTGGTTTCACAATTCATAAGAGAAAATAATGAATGTGTAATTTAAATTTGAAGTTTATCTGACTTGCCAATGTCTGACCATTTATTTTAAAAGTATGTTCATATTTATTTGTTAAGGTCGAAGGTCGAGGTTGAAGTAAAGAAAAAAAATTACATCTTAATGTAGCATCCAACATAATGCTTTTAATAGGCAAGGATTTGTTATTTAAAACATATCAATTAAATAAAAATTGCACAAATGGGCGTGTAAGTATATATTCATTGGGTCTTAAAAAAAAAACAATATATATTCGGAGGCAATCCGAAGAAAATTATATTTTCTTCAATTCCCTGCTTTTCGACAGACCCTAGTTCCAGTTTTTTTTCTAGATCTGAACGAAAGAACCGGAAGTTCACATCGATGAGTGACTCAGTTCATACACGTTCACGTAGAAGAACCAATTGGCCCATCACTATAATGTACTCGAATAAACCTAGCTCGAAAAACGTTTTCTTCAGAAACAGCTGTTTATGACAGCTTCAACCAGCAACAACAAACGATTTGTTTGTTTCGATTTTGTTTGTGCTTCAAAATAGTGTTTTATGGAAAATGCTCATAATTGGTGGTAACGAAACACGGTTACGAATCACAAAGTGTAACATCAACTTGTTATCCTATATCCTTTTGTCTGAATCTCGTGTGGGGGATATTTTTTATAATGTGCCACACTCTATTTGTGGCTATTTAGACCTTTTGTCCAGCAGCTGCCGGCACGCTCTCTCAGCAGCGGCAGCAGCAGCAGATTGATGCATAATCTCTCCATCTGTAATGACCTAATTTGTGATAATCACATTGCTTCTGGTACCTATGACGGTGTTTATCAAAGAGGTGAAGTTAATGACACAAAACTGGAAACTTTTTACAACCACTTTATCAGCGCCAACTTATCATTGCTGACATCCGTAGTTATTAAAAGGAGTATCTTTATGATGCGTTTAGGTACGAAAATTCTTACCCAGATCGGCACGCTTCTTCCCTTCAATTTTAATGGCAAACAATTGATGATACGATGCTTTACGACTAGCGGCATCTGCGTGGTTATAATGGAAACGGACCATTTTCTGTTCAGACCACAGCATTACTTCAGGTTCTGTAATAAAGAGAAGACGCTTCATTTGGGATTGCAAACACAATGAACCCGGAAACGAGGTACACGGTTAGAGAGGATGTAGCTGTCGATCCAGCGCAACAAGGTACGTATTGTATGAAAAAGGAGTGAAACATAATCTATTTGATACACCAGTGAGCCATTTCGTTAAATTCCAGAAAGCCTAGACCACCGGGAAGACTTTCCCAACATTAGGCATCACATTGCACGCCAGTTTGCAAATCTATGGACCAAAGAATCTGCGCTGCGCCGACTACCAGTGCTACAATGGGCGCCAACGTACAAACTAAATAGTCTCATATCTGACATTATTGCCGGTGTCACCGTCGGTCTTACGTCCATACCACAAAGTATAGCCTACGCCACAGTGGCCAACCTGGAACCGCAGTACGGATTATACTCGAACTTCATGGGATCGTTTATTTATGCTTTTCTCGGATCGGTCAAAGAGATCACTGTAGCACCAACAGCTGTTATGGCGTTGATGGTACAACAACCTGTGCTGAACCTTGGACCAGCCGGTGCCGTGCTGTTATCATTCCTATCTGGATGCATCATGCTTTTGCTAGGTTGCTTGAATTTTGGATTTGTAGTACAATTCATATCAATGCCAGTTATCACGGGATTTATTACGGCAGCTGCAATAACCATCATCAGTAGCCAGCTTAAGTCGTTGATGGGAATTTCCTCGTCAGGAAAGTCATCTGGGTTTGTGGATACTTGGGTGAACCTGTACGAAAACATTGGCGAAACGCAGCTCTGGGACTCGGTGTTAGGGTTCAGTTCGCTTTTCATACTCATTCTGTTGACGGTAAGATGGCTAAAGATTGTGTATGTATCCGTGAACTGTTTTTAACATTTCCCATCTTTATCCTTCGACATGTAGCTCATCAAAGGACGCGGTAAAGGAAGATGGAAAATATTTTCGAAATATCTCTGCTTATTGAGGAACGCCATGATTGTGCTAAGCGGTGGGTTGATCGCCTATATTTGCAGCACCCAAGACAAATATCCTTTCAGACTAACGGGAAAGGTGGCTTCAGGATTGCCGCCCCTGAATCCACCACCTTTTGAAACGGACCATGAAGGGAAGCATTATGACTTTATTGATATGATACGCACCCTTGGTTCGTCCATCATCTCGGTCCCACTCATATCTATTCTGGAAATCGTATCAATTGGAAAAGCATTTTCACGTGGCAGGTTAGTAGATGCAACACAGGAAATGATTTCGCTCGGATGCTGCAATGTGGCCAGCTCATTTGTTTCCTCAATACCGACAACGGCTTCGTTCGCCAGATCAGCGATCAACAGCAGTAGCGGCGTAGTTACCCCGTTTGGAGGAGTATTCACGGGCGCATTGGTTTTGCTTGCTCTCGGACTGCTAACGGATTATTTTTATTACATTCCCAAAACTACGTTGGCAGCAGTCATTATAGCAGCAATGATATTTATCATAGAGTATCGAGCTGTGGCGGAAATGTGGCGCATAAAGCGAATAGATATTGTGCCATTTCTAGTTACTGTTGTAGCTTGCCTTTTTTTGGGACTGGAAATCGGTATAGTAGTTGGCATCGCGGTGAATTTGTGCTTTCCTCTCTATTTAGCATCACGTCCCAGGATCACGCATCGTATTATGAAGGTAATGAGTTAGTAATCAACTATTACTCGCACCCTGTTATGACATTTCTTATCTTTCCATAGATCGACGGAACGACCGTACTGATTGTTCGGCCTGATAGCGATCTTGCGTTTTCTTCGGCTGAATATTTCCGGGAGAAGATCCTTAAACTAGTGACAAGCACGATACCCGACATTGTGCTGATCGATGGCGAGTGGGTTAAATTTGTGGATAGTACAGTGGTTAAAAACTTGTCTAGCACTGTAAGCGACATCAAGCAACAGCAACGACACGTGTTGCTGTGGCGATGGGATAAGAATGTTCGCAACGCTCTATACCGATTTAAAAAAGATAAATTCATGCCATTGTTCCGCAATGACGAGAGTGCTGAAAAAGTTGTAGAAAACTGGAAGCCTGGATTTTTAAACGATTCATTTATCAATAATGTGTAACAGCACACTATACAGACAGATGTGATATCTTTATCTCATTCTCGATAGCCAAGATTCCCTCGGCAACTGACTTTTTTATGTTTTTATGTTTGAGTGACTTTAAAAGCGTAAAACCTAAATACATTAATCAATAAAGAGTGACTTAAATGTTGCCTTTTGTTTTGCTTGGTAGTAATGTAGACGGTTGTCCTGACCACTGGAGGATTAGAGAATGGATTACTAAATAATATTCTGAGATAGTTTTGAAATTTCAAAACAAACAAATCATTTTATCGTTTTCACATTCCTTTGAATCGTAATTCAATCATTAAGGATCGCTTGCGAATACTAGCGAACCGTTTAAAACTACGGTGATTTTCAAATCCCACTCGGAATGCTTCCCCATCCGCTGGACTAATTAGCCTGCCAATAGGTACAATAGAATGTCCAGCACGTTGGCGGAAAATTATTACGTCGAAGCAAATAAGCAGAAGAGATGAAAAATATGGCATATGCCGCAGAAAAGTAGCGTAGAATTCCCATTTCTTCGACCGTACGATGCATAACAATAAATAAATATGTTGGGTACGCCCTGTATAGTTTGACAATCATGGGCAAGCTAATGTCAAAATGTTCTTCTTTTACTTGAAAGCAAATTTTACGCACCTTGTATTTTTTGTTTTCATTAGCTCCAAATGACATGTAAACAAATTGTCCCTGCTTAAAATGCAATTTGTAAATAGACTGTCCGTATCAAGTGTTTTCTACATAGAACAAGAATTCCAGAAAGTAAAACGTTCATCGGCCTTCGACTGCTGGCAGACTAAAGGCCGAACATTGAAAGTTTGGCAATATTGCCAATCTACAGCCATCTCGAAACGTGCAATATGGAGCAGACTATAACAAAGGGCAGTTCCGATTCCGAGCTGCGGGAAGACGTGTAAGGAAAATTTACGAATGGTGATATTTTGAACACTCGTCCTTATTAAAACTTCATCAATAGCTAAAATTACAATTGTTGGCGAGATTTTCATTCTTTTTATTCTCGTACTTTCTCCATTCTACGGTTTTTACAGACCCAACGAGAACCCCGAAACTTACTGTCGATTATGTTTTTCCGAAACGAATGTACATCCTCTCTTCCCACAAAACGGGGGATTGATACGTGAAATGACCGAAAAGATAAGAAATTGTGCCGGTATAAATATCAGTGTTCGAGACGATTATCCTGCCGGATTATGTTTTGCGTGCCTATCGATATTGGATGAGATTCACCAGTTTCAACAACGAAGTAAACACTGTGACGAAATCATCCGCACCAAGCGCGGTCTGCTGGAGCAAATTACTGTGAAAGTGGAGATGACGGAAGAAGACGGTGTACATTTTATTCCCCCGGGCGGCGGGAGTTGTGTCGGATTAGGAGCAGCTAGTGAAGACTACACAAATGATGATTGTCTTACGGAAAGCAGTATTATCGCAGAAGCTATTACTAGTTTGAATGGAATCGGAGAGTTGATGGGAGCATTTCATAGCAGTACCGATTCCTCGACCGGATCAGTTTTGCTAAAAGCGGAAGAAGAGGCCGCCGGTGGGAGTAAAGATCATCGTTGCATGGTCTGTAGCAGGCTCTTTCCTGATCGAGAGGCTTGGATGGTCCATTTGGGAGATCATGCCGATGAACGACCATACCAGTGTATGGAGTGTTTGGCTCAATTTCGTGAAAAACGATCACTAGCCAGACACATGAAGGCAGTGCACGAAGAAGTTCGTGATCGCCAGTGTCCGTACTGTCCCAAATCATTCAAATACAGCCATCACCTGCGATATCACATACGAACACACACAGGAGAAAAACCGTACGTGTGTGAAATATGTAACGATTGCTTTTCACAGCACATACAATGGAAGCGGCATATGGCAAAGCATCAACAAGTGCGTAAACCACCTCCACCAATTACTGTCGCTCCACGAAGCACTCCGGTAGAGGAACCCAAAGCAATCAAATGCGAATTTTGCCCTAGAGTCTTTTCCCGTCTACAAGACTACCGAAGACATCAACCAAGTCACAATGCACACAACCTTAACTTAAGTTCATTGCAGCATCATGCCCAACTGCACCACATACAGCAGCAGCAGCAACTGCAACAACCAAGCTTGCACCAAAATTCTGTAGTTCTTCAGCACCAACATTTTGCTAGCCACATAGACCACGACAACCTCTCGGAACATGTAGGGACGCAGTTACAGCAGAGAGAGTAAACGCATTCAAGTCATTCACTTTAACCATTAGCGTGTCGGTTGGTTCACCAACTGGGCAACTAGATGACAGTCTGCTAGACAAAAATAATTTAATTTTCCAATGAATATTTGCAGATAAGCATCGCAAATCAAATAAAACAAACTATTAATATATTATGTTAGCTCTCTTTAATGAAGATTTACTAATTTCAACACCATAAATTTCGTCTAATTCGCTTTGATCTCGTTGCTCTTGTAGGATACTAGCCGCTGGTATCCGATGGAGTTTGGTAATGCAGGTATTTCCAACGTGCAACAGCGTCTTGAAGTGCCACATCAGCGCGCAGCATTGTGATAAAAAGTTCTTTTCGCATACGTAGAAGAGCTAATGCCACTGTAGCTTCGAATCGCCATAACATTAGCCGAATCCTTTGTGTCCTCAGGTCCTCTTCGATACTGACAAAATTCTTTGCTACCGTCGTATCGGCGAAATGAATGTGCTGTCCATCAATCACCACCAGATCAATGTAATCGCGCTGTTCAATGCTCTTGAGAATATAATCGCGCATACATTCTGCCGATGAGAACGCCAGCGATTTATCTACCTTAACTAAAAGTATTCTTAGTCCCGCCAGCTGGACTTCTTCGGCGGATAACCCGGGACAAGACACGAGATAAAGCAGAATGCAACAGTTGATGGCGATGCCTACCAGGATACCGTAGTCCAGTTCGTAGAACAAACAAGCGAAAGCGGTAGCAAGAAACGGAACCATGTCCAGTTTCTTGGTACGCCAAATATTTCCGATTTCTTCGTAATCTGGCATAAACAGCATTGCCGAAATGACCACTGATGCAAGCGTTGCCTTTGGGATGTAGTAAAGTGCATCCGTGAACAGTGTCAGCGATATAATCAGCACTATAGCGGTGACTGCACAGCTCATCGTTGTTCGAACGCCACTGCTGTTGTTCAAGGCCGATCGCGTGAAGGAACCTGCCACTGGCAGTGGTGAACAGAAGGAGACGACCAGATTGGACATACCTAGGGCAATCATTTCTTGTGTGGCGTCTATAATTTTTCCTTTGGAAAATGCTTTACCCACCGATACTATTTCAAGGGTGGTGACCAACGGGATCGTTACGATGGATGCTCGCATTACGCCTATCATGTCCCCAAAACTGTACTCTGTACCGTTTAGGTTTGTGTAAGAGAAGGGGGGAACCTGAAAGGCGGGCAAACCGGCTGGTACGTGTCCAGTTAAGTTGAATACTGGTTTATCCAGATCTGCGGAAAGGCAGTATGCAAGCGTTGCTCCTACAACTACAATCATTGCATTTCGTAGTAATACCACAAATTTGAAAAAAGTTCGCCATCTACCTTCGCCCAAGTCTTTCGTAAGCTAAAAAAAAAGATTGACATAGGTTTATCATTTGTGTGTCCTATACTATCGTTCAGGAGGGATGTTCTGACGGTATACTTACTCTTAACGAACACAGAATAAGAATCGAGCAGCAACCGAGTACACAATCCGGCATTCGTACTTCATCCAGGTGCGTGAAAACGTTTATCCATGATGTAACAAAATCGCTACTTGCTCCTTGCGTTTTAATGCCCAGCAGAGAGCGAATCTGGGCGCTTCCGATTGTTAAACAGGCGGCAAAAGTAAACCCCATTACCACTGGTATGGATATGAATCGTACCAGAATTCCTAAATTTAGCGCACCGAATGAGATGGTTACGATTGAGGCGAGGAATGTTAACAACGCTGTACCATATTCTAGCTCCTTCACTACATGTTGGACCATTATGGCAGTCAGCGATGTTGGGGCAATCGTGACGTCCTTTACGCTGCCGAACACAGCGTACGCTAGGCAGCCCATTATGTTTGAATACAATCCATACTCTGGGCTTAGGTTGGCCAAAATTCCGTATGCAATGCTTTGGGGTATGGCAGTCAATGCCACCGTAATTCCTGCTATTAAATCGTACGCCACAAATGAGCACTGGTATTTCGGCAACCAAGATAGTACCGGAAGACATTTTTTAGCCATCGAATAACTCCACAATACTCTTGCCCGATTCCGCAACCATTGTGCTACCTCTCTGGGTGGCGATTCTCGGTAATCGTAACTGAGAAAACGTTCTGGTGCCGGATCCGATTCATGAAATGACAAAGAAAAGCAAATCGAAGATATAAGATAGCGTAAAATTAATACTTATGAAGCAACAGATGATAATTACCGTCATTCTGATTTAACACCAGTCGAGAAACTCTCGGCATTTCTGTTTGGACCGAACTGCCAGTAGCTTTTGACATGTTCTGCATCAGACTCGACAAGGTGTAACAAAGATGCAAACGTTTCCTTGACAACGGAGCAGGCGATCTGGTTAAAAGACAAACGATGTAAGCTGAATGTGTCTTTTGCTTACAATGTAAATGTGATCACTCGCACGCATTCACAGCCCCCTTAGCTCTATCGTTGTTGGACACCAATAAAAACAGCAAACAAAGCAGAAATGTGAGACAGTGATAAGCGATTCAATTAGTTTCATCGACGCTGTACTTCTGTTTGAATTGTCGGATACTGTCTCATTAATAAAACAAATTCAGTTCTTATCAGTCAACGAAGCTTTAATCGATAAGCCGCATGAGAATTCTCACAGCATCATTGGACGTGATATTTGATTTACAAAACGAAACTCGGAAACTGGAGCAAACCAGATTCAATCATTCTTTATTCACGATGGGTTTCAGCAGAAAATGTAATTCTTCTGCTCGGCAGGTGCATAACCCCTCGCTGTTACAGTATCCTCCAGATTTGCCTTTGATCACGCAATACATTTTACATGTAATCGACGATACGACATTAGCCGTAAATAATTTACACGTGGATTGAACGGTATTTATCTCTGCCGATACGATACTTGCACAGGCTAGAGCCAACACTACTGCTACGATCGAAACCTTCATAGTGAATCACAGACGAAGAACTAAAATATATCGAATCAGATGTGCTGGTATATATAACATACAATCAAACATTTACAACTGCTGTTCTAGGCACAGTGCAGCTGTACAAATAAAGATGTTCTGTGGATTGGAGGGAAAAAAGGGACTAGCATATGGAAAGGTTGAGTTTACAAGTTTTGTTGAGCTATACACTTTTCAATTTATGTTTGGGATAGTACATCCCAGTACTCCCCAATATTTTAGATTTCATAGATACATTTTCTACATACGAACACGATGCCCGTGCCGTTAATTTCGATTCAATTTTCGGAACAAAGAACTGAGGGCCAGTCCGTCATAATTTAAATTCTTCAATAGCTTGGCGAGCAATCGGCCATGGTTTATACATATGTAGATATTTCACCACGCACACTTTAACGTTGCTCTCAAATCAAGGAAATATGAAAAAGAAAGGATTAAAAAATGTAAAATTGTACGGTGTGTACGCTTTGTGTTTGTGGATTACTCGAAGCAAAGTTTTGCAACAGGTGTTATACGCACAAACCGAACAGAAACGTCACATTTTCCGTCCGCTTGCTGTCAAAAAGACCCGTAAACAATCTTCTTGTTGTCAAAGTTTTGGTAATACGTGGTGTTTTCCACTCCAGTCGTCGAAAATGTATATGCGTACGATCTCAGAAACAGACCTTTAACCTTCCACGCATAGCGCTCAGTAGACCGCATTGCCTTTAGCTTGATAACTTTTCATTGTACGATTTCGTGTACATATACGTATTCGTCCTCTATCGTATGAACCGCGTACAAACTGTGGGTTAAAAGTGAAAGTTGGTGGTGAAAGTGTTGCGCCAATAAAAAAAAACCGCCTCGCGTTGGAACAATTATGAAGCAAAACGTATTGATAACCTTGGCCATATTGATGCAGTTTGCATCTCTCGCTATTTGCCAACGTGTAGCACCTGGTGTGAATCCAAATCATTATGTAAGTAAAGTCAACAGTTACAGCTGTGCGGCGTGCTAGCTGAACAACTAAATGAATTGTTAACAACTTCCAGCAACAGCAGCAACAACAATATCAGCCGCCCCCTCCACAATATCAACAGCAAGTTCCCCAACAGCAGCAACCGCAATACCACCAACAACAGCAGCCACAACAGCAGCAGCCCCAATACCAGCAACAACAGCAATTTCAGCAACCGCAGCAACAGCAGCCACAGCATCAGCAACACCATGGAGAACATGGACAGCAGCAAGTGTTACACACCGGCAATTTACAACAAGAGAAGCAGTGCGTACTGGACTTTGGAAAAATATCCAACGGAGCGGGAGAAACAATTATACCCCTTTTCGATTCCCTTTTAGGCATATTGCAGAACATATGGAAGTGCCAATCGATACCAGCAAAATGAGCGAACAAGAACTGCAATTCCATTACTTTAAAATGCACGATTCGGATAATAACAACAAGCTAGATGGATGTGAGCTTATAAAATCCCTCATTCATTGGCACGGTAAGTCCACAATTTCATATGATGCTGCAGTGTTTAAGTTATGTGTGTTTATGTTTGCCCGATGCTTGTGTTAAGAACATGTACCTTTGTTCAATGTTGCTTTTAAGCAAATTGCAAACGTGTACAATGCCATTTCATTTATTGGAGGAAAATATGTTGTCTAGTATGAACAAGAAAAAAACATTATCATGAACCATTGAGCTATTTTATGCATGTATAGTTGGATCATTATTCATTGTTGGTGTTGGTTGACCTTCAAACCCCTTTTTAATTTATAAGTGGTGTATACTTAACCGACGGTGCTAGTACGTGCTTTCCTCGCCCTTTAATTGAAATGCCACTGGATTCTTTTGTAGTAGTTTTTTTACTAATGCAACACAAAATAGCTGTGCACAGTAACAACAAAAAACACAAAACAGTTTAAACATAAACATAGTCGGATAACTGTGATACTGGTTTATTTTAAAACGAAACCATATGTTCTCCTATCATTCCTCACCTTCATTTTCAACGGTCCGTGCCAAATGATGAAGAACAAGGCAAGGCACAAGAGAACAGTGGCCATCCGCAGCACGAAGAGAAAATATTCTCTAACGATGAACTCTCTGCACTGATAGACCCCATTCTTAACTCTGACGACCATAATCAAGATGGTTTCATCGACTATCCGGAATTTGTTCGAGCGCAACACAAGGCAGCACAGCAGCAGCAAGATCAACAGCAACAGCAACCACACCCCTAAAATATTTGTCAATTCTACACAGTTGACTAGTGAACTGGTTTCGTTGAACATCTGAGATAGACTGATAAAAAACAACAGAGCTTTTAAAGCCCCAAGACCTCCCTCTACACTGAACATCATTGTGGCTACCGGTATTAAACGGGAAAGTATTTCTTTTGCAGCAACAAAAAAAGATCTGATTGACACATTCCTTAAACGCATAGTTAAAAGAATCCTTGTTTTAATCAAAAACATAGGTCAGTATTAGTTCCGTTTACATTCTCCGTCGATGTTCGTTCGTTTATTACAATATATGAAATACTTTTTGTCCTTCAAATCAGTAATGGTTAGTGTGGAAGACAAGGCTAATAATTTAGTTGCGTAGTTTACATTTTTTTTATTTTTCGTATCACACGTTTGTTTGCAAAGGCTGTTAACATATGTATTGAATATACAACTACTCGATTAATATAAATGGTAGGAAAACGGGACTTATGGCAGCCATGAAATGCAATAGTAGAACGAGCGCACAAAAATGTTGACTTTTGTTTGTACGAAAAAGAATGTAAGCAATGGTGCGCTTATGTGTATTGTAAATGTATATGTTTGCTTCGCTTAAGTTTATTCGTTTAAAGTGGCCAAGAAAGGAAAGTCAGAAGGGAAACATTACAATTTGTTTTGGTATAAACTGCAAAAGTGATGTAATATATCAATCATCGTTTGTTGGTCATTAGTGAGTCCGAAATTCATCATCATCTGGTTATAAACGAGAGTGTGCGTTTTTATTGTAACGGGGGCTTTACTGTTTCGGTTTCGGCTGGGCATTATATTATTCGCATTTGCAGCTGAGGATAAAACAGGACACCATGAAGAACAAGCGCCTAGGCCAGAGTATACAGACGAACAATTGGAAGATATAGTCGATTCGGTACTGCGGATGATGGATATGAACAATGACGGTGTCATAGATTACGCTGAATACCGGATGTCTGGTGTAGAAGAAAATAGGCGTGATGATTTTCCAAACGGGCGATAACGTGTTTAGGCACAAACAGTAAATCGTTACATCTGTTAACTAATATATTTTCATGATTGCGAGTGGTTGTGGACCTTTGTATGCTTGTGCCTATGTGGCCGTCCTATCAACACATCATTACAACTTGAATGGTGGAAGCCTTTCCAATTCTAACCACTGTTTCCTCGTTCAGAGAAAGACAACGGAGATGCTGAACATCATCATGATCCGGTTGCCTATACCGATGAACAACTGTCGGCAATTGTGGATGCAGTCATGAAAAATATGGATCGCAACAATGATGGTGTTGTTGATTGGCCGGAATATGTGCTGTCCTCAAGCCGACGTTAATATGCATGAACTGTTTCTTTCACTGCTATCACAGCCTGTGAATCTTTGTATTGATGTTTGTATAACCCATTTCATTACTGTTATCTTTTACTGGACTAATGAAACAAAACAAACTAATAGTAGATAACTTTACGTCACTGTAATTTTAAAATGCAACAATTCAAAATAGCGTGTTACACACGAAACGCACATAGTGTGCGTACGTGGTTTGCCATGTCCTAAACTGCTCATTTACCGATTGCAGACAATAATGATGAACACGTCGACGGCGAAAAGCCTTCCGAAGGGCCAGCCGAAAGTCATAATGAGGCACAACCATACGATGACGCTACATTACAATCGTTGATTGATCCAATTATGGAAATGATGGATAAAGATCATGACGGATTCATAACGTATACGGAATATCGTCAGAACGAAAATGCACACGCACCGTAATAATATAGGTACTTGTCAACATGTTGAAATAAACATAGGAAAATAAACAAAAAATGGAATAAAATTAATAAAACAAAAAAAATGTGACTTTTTGTTAAATCGACTTTAATATATTCAATCATATTTCCAAATGTGTCCAAATATGTGTAACATTGAACGAAAATCATACTTTACCATATAACGACATACTCACAGCAATGATCAGAGCATAGATATACTACCGGCCATGATGTACGTCGAGTCCTGTTTAAAATAGAAACAAAAATGAAACAATCATTCGATCTTGCTCGACAATTCCGATCATTGAGCTAATTAGAGTCTTACTTTAACTACTGTTTATGAAACACTGTTCTGAAAACATGTATCGCCAGACTGGTTTGAGATAAAATAGAATAGAAAGCGCATGCGCTATCGCATGTTGGCTTCGTTTAGTGCAAAAGGTCTGCTATAGCATACTCTCCAATGAAACACCCAAAGCCGCCAGTCAGCTGTTTTCTATGATGGTGTGCGTATATTCGAATAGGGACAATACAATACTCCCAAAAGTTTGATCGTATGTGATTATGTTCAGGACGCATGCTTGTGTTGCCACGCAAATAAATATACGTGCTTTTTCCCTTGGAGATGCCATACTATTATTCACTTAAAATTATAGCTTAGGCTTCACAGGCGAACAATCAATTGACCATTCACCATCACCATCATATTCAATCATAATAAAGACTAAGGCAAATACTACGTTTGTACGGTATATGGTTTTAGTTCATTATTTCGATAAAGCAAATTTACGATGCAGTACCAAATCACTTTAAATACATCGTGTGTAAGATTTGTTGCTTATATTTCCTTCTCAATGTCCAAACTATTTGAACCTCATTCTAACGTTCTTAATGGACGTACCTCACACGATTGCTCACGATTGCTTTTAGGGCTGAATAATTCAACACTTTTCTCTTTCTACGGTTACGGTTACCGGCATGGCCTCTCCTAGCTAAGGTCGTCGGTATGAAAACCATTAAATTTCGTTACCGTACCTTCGTTCCCGAACTCACACCCAACCTATGTTGCGACACATAAGCGACTCCCTCGCCAATCGGGTTCCATTCGGCATGCTACGCCTGAATACTGGCTCGTGGGTGGTTCAGGATTCCCGAACACTGTCAGCATATCATCGCCTCGTGCTTCCGGGAGTAAGACAGTCGAATTCCGCAGTCTGCAGCGATCTGGCCCGGAACCTGGTGTTTGCGTTTGCGTTCGACCTCTACATTATATGTATATCTACTTTTTTGCTTAGTTCGTAAGTCGGAGAGCAGGAAAATCCGGAGCTATTTTCATCATCATTAAGATTCATTGTCAAAGGTGTTTATTAAGTGGTAGAATTTTATTCTATTCTAAATCAACAGCAAGTGGAAATGTTCAATACATTGTGCGGTACCGCATAGTAAAGTACAGTGTAATATAATGTTCTGATCTGCTTAATAATGAAGATGTTCAACGTGGCCCAAAACTTGGTGTAGAGCAAAACTATGCCATCACCAGTCACCAATTTCTTGGATGCTTTTAGTGCTGCATTTATGAATGTTGTGCATCAAAGTTAAAATGAATTTATCCGTGTTCTACAGGCAGCTACTGATGGTGGATCCTGTGAGGGATAGTCGAGTGGCGAAGATTTTTTTCGAAAGATATTTCACGCTTCTTACTGACGGTAAAAGCAACCGGCTGGCGAGTGCTGTTTGTTAGTGGAGGAAAAATGTTCTGTCTTGTGAGATGTACAGCGACACAAATGTTAAACGCTGAGAGTTTAGTGAAATTTTCCGCCGTTCTCTCTGGTTTTCCCGTTTTTCCTCTCACAAATTCAGTCGATAGTATTGAGCTGGGGTAGATGCCAGATGCGTTGCACGACAAGTCACGGTGAGAACGTACGTATATGTATGGTTAAGGTGTTTTACTTCGTCAGCTCGCTGTTATCTCCTAAAAATCAAAGCAGCACAGCAGCGTAAACGTGCGTTAACAATCAGTTTTAAGATTTTATTCGTTCGTTCCACTTTAGTTAGTGCCAAAAACCGCCGTACGTTCCGAGAAACAAAGTGTACCACGAGTACGCATAGCTGAGGACCGGATTTTTCCTGAATTTGGGAAGAAGTGTTAGAAACAATAAGGTATTATGCATGAAGAAAAAATTGCAGATGAATACATTATTGCATGAAATTTGTCCAATATTCTAGAGGACGCCATGAAATCTGATGTCCTGAAAATATAGTATGTTCATGTATTTTTAAATAAGTTAACATGTCACACATCTGGTTATTGATAGTAGATCATCAAAAGAATAATTTTTAAATCTGATATGTTCAAACGTATCGCTTATGCGTACGAAACAGTAAAAATAAGTTACCGGCAATTTTTGAAGACACTTCCGGCAGATCGCACAGTTGCTTCGTAATATGAAGGCTACACTCTTGTACCGTGAACGTTTTATTTTGTTATTTTTAGTCGATCTTGTCCTGTCATGATCTGCTTTTGCAAGTAACTTGTGTAACAGTATGAGTTGGTGTTGTCGTGTACTCTTATTGGTTCAAGCATCAACAGTGAAAGCAGAAACGCGCAAAACAGACAACTGCGTTTACGGCACAATTTCTGGTATTCTGGTAGTCAAAAACAACCTTCCCTTAATTAACCCGACCGTACAAACCCCAGATGAATGAAACACATGGTAATGAAGATTTTTAACGATTCAGCCAGAACGTTGTATGCAGGTGAATACGTGCAGAAAAGAAGTAAATGGATAAATCAAAGCAATTATAATTTAAATTCAATTAATTTGCAGTGAGCACCAAAGAAAAACATTGAAGAAGTAATGACTCCTATGACACTGACATTTTTTTACAAAACTTGTAGTATCCAGTCAGTGTTTGTGGAGAATAGTGGATTGCACTACAACAACAATCTTAATGTTTTGTGCTGCTTTAAAACTATGACTATCGTTTGCTCATGTTTTTGATTAATGCGATTGTATACATAAAAAACTAGCAGGGTTAATTATTGTCATTACTGTTTGATACTATAAAAAAAAACAAATTGCCAAATACTACAATCACTTTATATTCATTCAATTCCTTCGTCAGAATATTTCGTTGAGGATTTATACGAAAACTCAGGCGTTAGATTAAAATTGAGATGTTGAGTGTAAAACATTTATAAAAGTTTGGTTGCTCCCTTAAAAGTTTTAAGTGGAAATTGTCCAAATGTACTGGACCAACCAATGTGTTTTAAGGACCTTTTTGCTATGACATTTTCCTAAGTATACATATTTGCAAACGAATTAGCCACATATTTTTATTTACAAGTATTCTAGATATATAAATATATTAACAAACTCTGTCGAACACTTATAAGCATAAAGGTGTGCTTTATATGGAAAGTAAATACTAAAATTGAATTTGTTTAATATAATCTTGCATTAAAAAAAATATGTTATTTAGAAAATATTCATCACTTTCGCATGCAGCAATTCCTTTTATGCCCATTATTTCTCGCCCCTTCTCGCGCTCTTTTGCACAACAAGGAACAGCTGTTATAGGGTAGTAAACGCGGTAAGTAAAATACATCCTATGCAGCACGTACATAATGAATAGCTTCCTTAACATGCAAGGGAAATTTCCGGTCTGATTTATCGGTGCCAAAAGCGTGAGAAACTTGATTTAAAATTTCCTATACTGTGTGGATTGGTAGCCCATACTACTGGGTGGGCAGTGGGCATAGTAGGAAAACATTTTTTATCGTGTTTGTAGAACGCCGACTAGAAGACAAATTGGCCCAAGTTCATGCCTCATGATCTGATATGAAGTACTGTATATGCAGCATTAGAATTATCATACCAGCATGTCGTAAATTGGACAATTGGTCTACAAGGACGTATTGATATAAGTTATTACATGGATATCCTATTAGTAACTTCATTATTTTGTGCTTATTGAATTTTAAGTACAAAACTCAAGAGTCTTAATCTGTTTTAAATGTCTAAAAACATATCTTGTTTAGCATTGCGACCTAAAACATCAAGAACAAAAAAACTTCTTTCAATGCTCACACCAGTATCTTATATATATTTTTTTTCATTCAGAAGTGACTGCTTCACTTTCTTTCTTTTAATACTTTTAGTATTATTACATTATTTTTTCAATTATGATAGTTTTAGGTAATTCAGATTTTATTTACTGTAATTATACTTCCACAACTTGACGGTGTTATCATGCTGACGAAATACTTATCCGTACTTTCTGTTGCGGCAAAAATATTTTTAGTTGAAAATACAACACGTTTAACACGTTTACGGAATAATAAATTGCATAAAACTATGCAATAAAAGTATGTTTTTTAAACAATGCATATTAGTGTTAATGCATATTAGTTCATGCAAAAGATTGATACGTATACGATGGATAAAGATATAGATACGTCTTCCAATATTTAATATAGCTATAGCCTGATAACGATTGACATTATTGATTGACAATTATTGGAGAAGCAGTTACTGAAGAACTTGACTGCCTTACCCTGTTTGAATAAGTTCTACGTATGGGGAGAGGAGGGAAAATCCGGATGGCATTTGCACTACTCTATTCGACCACCGGGGTCGCTAACTGGACAGACAATCAATTTGTTGAATATTAAGATTTTTTGTGAATTAAAACAGAAAAAAAACATTTTCAGGATAGGTGAAAAAGTTTTAAGGATCTTATAGGAAACCAAACCAATAAAAAATTATAGCTGTTCAGACGGAGTATAAAATTTTAAAATTTTATGATGATCAATGGTTTTATACTGAATGTGTAAAATATCGTTGCATTGTTTACTTCAAATTTCATTGATAAAGAAAATAATTTAACAATACTGAATATGATATTCACCCAAAATATAGAGAGAGTAGTAAGGTTCGGTAGCAAAGGGGATTGACATCCGAACCTTATCCCCATTGTGCTATCTTTCCAACGAAGTGGTATCAATAGTAAGGCAGTCTAGTTAGAAATGATCGGTACAGCTTAAAAGATCTTTAGTTAAGCGAAGAAGAAGATAGGGAGGAAGTTCAATTGGGAATCAAATACAAAGATGAGAAATGCTCTTGATTATAATATGTCTAGCAAACGGTCCTTAACAGATTACAAACACATATTAAAAACATTAAATAAGCATGAAATTTACTAAATTAAAATCTCCAACCCCTCATACGAAGCTCATATTCTTTTGGATTTTGCTCTTATCTACTAAAGTTTGTTGCCCCGGCTTTAAATAGCACCTCTAGAACTTTTATAATTTTTGTAACAAATCGGAAACAATTTTACTACGATGTGTTAAGCGATTTCAATATGATTTACATTCATTGTATATTTATATTTTTCGTGCAATGAACAATCAGCTTCCCGTTTTGAGCGGGTTCAGTCGAGGGACTGACAATTTTTATCTGACCTTAAAAATAACATATAAAGGATCAAGTTTATGTGCCATATTCATTTTATCAAACCGCATCATCCCATCATATCATAGTAGAGCAACAAAACAAAACGATTTCTCACAGCTGTTCCCTGATGTCTGAAATATCTTATGGCAAAATTGGTACAGCTCAAATTACTTTGTTTACAAAATTCTTGTTTTGGTAACACCTGCTTGAATTTATCCAGAGCAAGTCCTCTGGAAGGAGGGAAGAAGGAAGCCCTCCTTGAATTTCTATTCCATTTATGGTCTTAGGTATTATGTTTGATAACAGTTTTCAGCAGGAAACAATTCTCAAACACATGTAAACGCCATGAGGCGTTTTTGGAAAAGATGAAAAGCTAGTGAAAAAACTTTTTTTTCTTGTAGGAAAATATATTGAATTTGTGATAAAACCCGGTTTTCCTGTCATCTAATACAACAGCGCGTACCACAACTTTATGGGCAGTCGTCACCAGGCGTATGGGCTTTCATGTCTCTTTTCATCCTGGTGCTAGAGAGGGTCATCCGCGCCTCTAAGGTAGAGACTTCGGGAACCAGAAGTCAAGCCAGTCAAGCCAGAGCTTGTCATATGCTGATAATTTGGACATTTTTGGTCTGCGGCTCTCCTTAGTAGAGGAAGCCTACGAAAGGATCGAGCTGGCGGTAGAATGCTGATAAAAGAGAAAAAAAGTTAATTTGAATTGATGGTGGCACTACCAGCGACTAACAAATTCCGATTTACGTAGTGGTGATGTACGGATTGGTGAACGTACTTTCGAGGCCCTCCCGAATTTCCCCAATCTCCCGTCAAAGCATCAGCACCGACAACAGCATAGAATTTGAGCTGAACGCACGGATGCTTGTGGCTAGCCGATCATTCTATAGCCTGAGGAAGCATTTCACCTCACAAACCCTTTCACGACGATCGAAGCTGGGGCTATATCGCACCTATATAGTTTCAGTACTCAGGTATGCCTCTGAGACATGAACTCGGACCAAATCCAAATTTTAGATGCGTTCAAGAGGGAGATGCTTAGAAGGATCGTTGGCCTCATACACGAGGAGGGACAATTGAGGTGGTGATACAACGACGAACTGTAAGAGCTGTACAACGACCTCACTGTTGTGCAGCGGATTAAGCTCGCCCGGCTCCGGTGGGCTGATCTAGGTTATACGCATAGAATAAGAGGACCCGAACCGTAAAGTCCTTTTAGTCTGTCCACATGGGCAGAGGATGCGTGAATGGACCAAACTGAGGTAGGGGATGACGTAGAGGTGTACGCAATCAAGGTCGACATAACGGATTGGCAAAAGACGGAATTTCGGAATTTGTTTGCAGCAGGCCAAGACCGCAAAGTGGTTGTTGCGCCCGATAATATAGAAAGTATGTGTTTAAAAACCCTAAAAAATGCAATAAGTTTCTGTTAACTGTATAAAGTATAAAGTATGATAAGGGTTTTTTAGAGTGGCTTCTTCTTCTTCGTGCGTAACTCAAAACCCTTGTACGGTCAAGGCCTAACAGAGCACTAATGTGTTTTGAATTTGGATTACAGCAGTGGTCCGAATGAGATTCGATACAACGTCGGGACTGATCGTATGATAGGTTTACGCCGT
>KB672264.1:185721-215995 GCA_000349105.1 Anopheles epiroticus | reverse complement strand
CTCATATTTCATCATTATGATTTACATAAATATGAGAAGAAGCAAACTGACGTTTCGCACATCTCTTTGCTAAACAGTCTTTATTTATCGCTACAAGATCTTTACAAAGAAAACGACTTTCCATATAATAAATACGGTACGCGTTGTATGGTTTCCAATTCAAATAAATAACTGTTCAGTTTGTATGTATCATAACAGAACACAATGTATGTATGAATATTAAAGTGGCTTTGCTCCTTTGGAGTCTTTCGCCACTAAACAGAACACAATGCATAGATAATAACAATGTAGACTTATGAAGCTAGGAAGTCTTCTTTTCCGAAAAGGAATGTTTTGAATTGTAATCGATCATAATAGCAATACGGCCTGGCAGTCACAACTGAAATAAAATCGATCATTACCAATATAAGAGATGTTTTTTTTATTTCTTTCTCTATAAACACATTTCAGTGTTTTTTTTTTATAGTAAAGAATGCAGATTTTTTAAGGCTTTCATCAAATGAGGATATTGCCACCAATCAAATCCAAAATACAAGCATCCATGAGATCAGTTACATAACATCCCTTATGTGAAGACATCCGAGTAGCGGGAGAGTACCTGCGTAGCTGCGTAGCGAACATAAAAAGACAGTGAAAAGGTTTAACGCAGAACATCAGATGATCGAAAGTGCATTATAATTTTTTTTCCTGATTGGAGATCAAAATTTAAAAACAATGGAGCGAAAGTTGTTGTACGCATTTCGCGGGTGGATTGCATTTGTGGCCTTCATGGATTTGGGTACGGCCTTCCGGTGTTACATCGAGCGACGAAGTTTTCTAGGAGATCATTCAGACACACAATTTATAGAAGGTAATTTACAGCATGATCGACGCTTCAAGTTATTATCATTTTTAACTCAAGCGTTTCAAAATGTTAAAATAATGCTAATGCTAATGCTAAATAATTATACTACCTTTTCATTTACAAACCACGCGCGCCAGGAGATTACACGATTTCTAGGATACTGGGAATTTATTGCATTTTGAAAGCAGTCGCATTGGTTCATTGTACGCTATACATACATTACAGACCGTAAGTAAATTATTCAAATTTATGTTATACTAACCCAAGAATTGCTAACCCAACATTACCCTGTATGCTATTCTATGATTTTTTTTTTTGAAGAGTCGTCAGTATGGGAGGCTGCTCATTAGCAATAACAATGATGCTATACATAACTGAGGCCTTGTATTTCCGCTCCACTACGTTAAATTTCTACGTTATATTTCCTTGCGTTCTTAACTGTAAGTACACCTTGACCACTAACCTATTATAATAATTATAATATCATTTCTTAACACGTTCAGTGCTACATCACCCGAATCCAGGCGATGCCTAGGGTTACCGCCTAGTCATATCTTCCAAACTAGTGTGCATACCAGCGTGACATACATTTATTTCTAGTCTATCGGCCCAAAATAATGAATTTTACCCAGTGATAGGCAGACCAATTCTGAGGTGCCCAGTGCCCATGATGCACAAAAATGTGGTTTTCTCGACAGACTGTACTGACTGTAAATATTTTAGTCTTTAAACTATGCACTCCTATGCACATATTTGCTCAGGAAACTTTACTAAGTTGTTCTGATACTGAAACTGATCGCGAACCTACTGTTGGCATTGGTACTGATGTTCAACTTGTCCTGATCATGATAATATACCAAAAACTGTACCGTATGCCGAGCCCGTGCCGGTCCTTCCAATTATCCCGAACCCATCCATTACCTGCTGATTATTTCGTCCGTATTGCTGTCAAGGGGCAGGTTTCGAAGTATTTTCTAATCCGAAACGAAATATGAATCAATCAGACTAGTCCGTAAATGGTTTGAAATCCATGCAGGTTCAGCAACAATTTCTAGCTTTGGATTTTGATGAAAAAGTATCATTGAATTTCAGTGTTTAGATTTACTATAACATTTATAGATGATGATAATGCTAGTTTACTTGTCTATAAATAGTACTAGACTTTAATTTAAACTTTAAACTAAAATAAATATTACAATATTTCACCATTTTATTTACTTCCAGCAATAACACTTGTAGGTCTAATATATATTCCTCGTAAATTGCGGCTCTGGGAGCATCGAATCGCATCAGAAAATGATGATGAAAACTCACAACTGCTGAAGCAAATGGGAGGATTCAAAAAGAGAAGAGCGCATAAGAATAAAACATCATGAATGCTGTGGATAGTATAATACTCGCTAACTATACTATTATCGCTCTCTTCAGATATGATCCCAACCCACCTGGTTTATCACATTTTGCCACTCCCATTGACTTGTACGTGGGCAAATTAAAAATACATCGAAACAGTAATCCCAACGTCGTTCAGATCATATCGAGTGGTATTGATACAAACTAAATTCACACAGTTTTTAGTGATAGACTCTAATCCACCTGTGCACAAACAAGTTTTCAATCGTTTCAAACAATTTTAAAACTGAACAATTTAATACTGCTTTTTTCTTTTACCTACTAAAGTGTCACTTTTTGGTAGAAAAAGTTTTTACCCTTTTCACACTTTTCACTTCTTCTTCCGAGAACCATCCGCATAAAAGAAAATCGTACGCCTTCTGCACCGAATGCAAGTTATAGTATATTTAATGCAAACTATCACCGAGAAAGGGAATTTAGCTAGCGATTGATGTAATAGCATAATGGTAACCATTTCATAATATTTTTCTACGCCTTCCATCGATCGGCAACCGGAAAGAAGAAAGGTATAGAATATAACAAGCTAAGGCCACAAAACAATGAAGACACGGATGCTTGAAGGCAATATTGAAATAAGGACATTTAATGATTCAGGGGAATTAAATTAGTAGTAGCAGATGGACTTTAAAACAACATATGAGAACATATGTTTGAACAACACATGTGAATGCAACAAAGCTTTAAAACATTTATAACACGAATTCTAACTTATGGCACAAGCCGTAAATCATAGTGTCACATAATTCAAGCGTGAATCAATTATCCGAAGATGCATAATCCTGAAAGTAACTTGGTAATCAATCAACAATGGCAATAGTTTTCGTTATAATTTGTTTAAAAAGTAGTATATCATTGTCCAAAATCTATTTATTTTACATCACGGGTGCTCACTATTGTTTTCAGTTTAATTTTATATTTAAACCATGAATAGGCAGAGCATACTGCCGTAAAATTAATATTTGAAAAATTATATGGATTTTCAATGTTTAAATTTTGTTATTTCCATTGTTGGCAGAAAAGAAAGTATAAAACAGTACACGGTACCCTCAAAAGACAAACTAATGTCGTGAATGGTTTTAAGAACCCTGGATTGTTTTCACTAGCGTAAAAATAACTAAAACAAGACATTTAGTTTGTGATAGCGAAACACTAAAAACATTAGGTACCGTATTGAAAGAATTTCTTGTTATAGAAATGAAAAATCCTAAACTACATTAAAGCATTACGAAACGACCAGCTAATGTAAGATTTTACCTTTCGATCCTGGAGCAACCATTGCCAACAATATGTCAGCTGAACTTATCTTGAAACCAGAACAATGCAAACGATTTTCTACATCGCCAAAGCTACAATTTGTTAATGGTATTTACTTACTATTGCTCTTATGCAAACTGTGTATTTTGAATCAATTCTACAGCGAAACAAAACATAACGCACCAAGGGTGTTTTTCACCTAGAATCTAATGGCAAAAAATAGCATTAACCCTAGAATTCACTTTGATCAACTTTGTTATCAAGTAGCATTTTATCACATTTATATATTACAAACCATGTACTTACCGTCAATGAGAATTGACAATCGGACCACCAGCAGTGTCGTTTTTGCCTCTAGTCAAAATCTTAAGAGCAATATTGTAGGATTAACTCATAAGAGTTTGGTTTTGCAATGCCTATGCCTATCCTTTCAAGCGAACAAATTGTATGTTGCATTATCGAAACAGATTTTGTGACAAAATTCATTCTACCTAAGAATGGATAAATTTGAAGTAATAAAACAGTTATGACGCAAAACAAAGACCTTCCATCATTTTTGTCCTATAGCGAAAGATTCTCACATGAGCGAGAAGACGACGCGGGTTTATGAAAAATAAATGAAATATTAAAGCTAAATAAAACAATTTTCTTTCTTAATACGATTTTTGTAAAACCAATCGATTAGGTCTAAGATAACAATAACTATATTATTATCGTTTTATTTAATTGTTGCAATTTGGAGTAGCTCATCAATTTGTGTCAAAATAACGTTATTTTGCGATATTATTCAATCTACTAATAAGTCGAAACAAGGATAAGTATACAATAGTTCTGTTTTTTAGATTGAGCCATATACCTCAAATTTAAGGGAAAAAAATTGCCCAAACAAAAATATTAAACCTTTAACCCCCATTAACTAGCAAAGCACCATACCGTAACCGCTTCAAGTGATACAGTTCGTTATGTTTTTATCACCGATCAGCATTACAAATCTATTAGATATGATGGTTATTTTTTTTTTCAAGCATAACCAGCAGTGATTTTTCCAAACATCGCTTTCGCTATTTTAGAGACTACCTTGATTTTTCAATCGAATTTTGGATTATTTTTGATTTGCAAACCCAATCAATTATTCGACGTACTGTACTGGAGAGTTGTTTTAAATTAAACGAATTAGTTTGCTTGTGTCCAATAACATAACGTTAATTGCATTGAATTAACACAACTAAATTCAACTTATAAAAAGATTATCAAGCTTACTTAAAAAAACCGCCAATGAAAAAAGAGTAACTTATACAGGAAATCAAACGTAGAATGTAACTGACCTGGAACCAGTTTAGAACGAGAACCTTACAGAAAAATCAATACTATGTATACATAACATTTATTGGTGATATTCACAATCAAAAATTTAAAAAAAAAACAACAACATTAATCTATTGCTTACTATTATGAATCATTATTATTTCTTCTTTGTCTTAGCATGGAATGTTAAATATGCATGAAATGCTACAGGACGAATAAATATGTATCTTAAAGCTTACAGCATACAACTTAATGCAGATAATTTCCTTGTCGTGAAAAAATAGAAAAACAATAGACTGCAACGTATTAAGTGGGGATGGAAAATTGAACAGCTCAGCCTCAGTAAATCAATAATAATCGGGAACCGGAGCACATGCTACCCGCACAAAATCGGTATACCGCACATTACCGTTACTCGAAACATTTGCTTCACGAAAAATATTATCAACCTATTATGGTATCGATCGCAGAGAATAAGGAAGATATAAAATTCCGATAAGATACGGGTTCAGAAAAATATTTCCTTTATGATTTGCACTTACCTCGCGATAAGATAGCCCTTCGCCCCAATTTTGAAGTAGATGACGTAGCTGTCGAGCTGGTATTGTTCCGCGACCAGCCTTGTCACCTGCTTTAAATGCTTGTACCACCTCTTCGGGAAGATTTTCTACTCTCGAATGCTGGTGCATAACTTCGAGAAAGTCAGCAAAGCTCATGCGACCATTTTTCTTCTTAAGATACTGGGTCAACTCTTGGATTGTTGGAGAAAGGCCCAACGAGCGCATTATGACCGTGAGTTCATCCAGCGTTGTTATATGGCCCGAACGGGCGAACAAGTAAAAACACTCGCGGAATTCTGTAATACACAAAAAAAAATTGTCGATTACTTTTGCGTTTGACGCTGCTCCAGAGCACGAGCATTTCACAAATCTGTCCACGTACCGTCAATATCTTGCTCCTTGAAGTAACGAGCCTGGAAACGAATATTAGACGGATCATTTATTCACTAACCATTAAAATAACTTATCAATAGCTATTATTTTTTAACATGATAAATACCATTGTTGTTTAAACAGCAGCGCAAGAGTAGAAATAGGGTTTTGAAAGACTACAAATCACTTGTTGCTTCACCTCGATTTGCTTTCTCGCAGCCACCGTAATCAACCAACCATCACCACAGCGCTGTTTATACGAATCCACGCATTCTGTCAAATTGTGTTATTCGATGTAAATGCCTGGCTACACTGTGTATAACAAAATACCTGCGTGCTTTCCAGCAAGTATTTAGCAATGACTCTTGTTTTAAGAAAATAAATTCCTGATGATTTGTTCACAATTGAAATTTTTAAAACAGCAAAAATATTGTAATACGCACATTTATACGATTTAAATGGACTGGCCAAGGATGCAAAGAATTAGAAAACGTCTCTTCATTCGGACCGCTGTCAAAACATCGTGATGTGTGTACAAGGCTTGGTATCATTTTTCGACGCGCTATGCTTCAATAAATTGGTTTCAGTAAAATAGCACCACCAAGTTTCAAAACAAATCACAGTCTCCCATTGCTCTTCCAATAGCAACCACGGCAACGAAATGTTGTCTAGAAAGAGTAAGGACAAATCTATTAAAGAGGGTGTTGTGGGAAAATATGTGAAAAAAGACACCCCACCGGAAATTCCAAGTAAGTAAAGTGCTTGATTACTGAAGCTTGTTAGGGGAAAGCTACGCAATTATAAAAAAATACTACTAAGGAATTATTACCGCAAGCTAGCAACGAAAATGGCAGGCATATAAAAGTCACGCGTTTCTCTACTTTCAGCTGTTAACGTATGGACTGCAGAGCAAAATAAAAGCAAGCTCACCAAAGCTAAACGTACCGCTCAGCAAGTCGTTTCCAATGCCGGACAACCACCCGGACTACCCCTCACTGCCAACAGCAATAATATACAAAACCTGCAAAAATTTGGCAATTCCAAGGTGTTAACGAAGGTAGGAGGTCTTGGACACGAAGGAAAGTATACGCCCAGCAACAATATCCCAAACTTGGCCCATAAGTTTGCAAGCATAAATCCAAACAACGAACCGCCAACCGGTCTTAATTTGATGAACACGAATGGGAAACAGCTTCCCCTGATGTTAGTCAAGGCGCCGACAACTGGTATGGGCATTGCGACACCAGTAAATGACGTTAGAAACAACAACAGCCACGGAAACTATGTAGACATCGATACAATCGATCAGATACTGATGCAGCAAAGCGAGGCGAGCTTGTATCGGTTGCAACAGCAACAGATGTTTCATCAGCAAGAGCACGAGCAAAAGCAATTACAGCAGCAGCATCTTCAAGCAATCCAGCAGCAGCAACAAAAGGAACAGCGCCAAGAGCATATCGAAATCCACGAAAATTCGGAACAGCAAGACCAATTGCCCCATCTCGAGCAGCAGCAAGAACAAGGACAAGAGCTTAAATCTTTGAGTGGTCAACGATATGCTGCCAATTTTGAACGAAAATTGTCTTACAACCAACATCACACCAGCAACCATAGGAATGGTTTTGATAATTATGGGCATTTGATGCGAAACGGTAGTCCCATTGGATCATCGGGAGCTTCCTCCGGAAATAGCTTGACAAACGAGCAAACCTTATTTATACGACACTATTCAACTCGACAAACGCACCAGTTGCCTGCTGCGTCGCAGCAAACGCAGAACCAGAACCAAACGGAAGCAACACAGCAGGATCATCTGTACCCGATTTATGAAAATCAGTCACAACTGATCGGTCGTCCCGAGTCACCAATTTACAGCAACACGAACTCCGGCACGCTGTACCAGAACTATAACAGCAACAACTCTTCCCACCAATCGCTGTACTCCAACGTTTGCGTCGGTGGCCAAGGACAAGGAGATTCAGGTGGTGGTAACAGTCCTGGCGTTACACAATCACAAGCTTTGCAAGGGCCGACCCTTCAGGCGCAATCGCAACCACTTTATTCCAATATGATAATTGGCAGTAGTAAGCCGAATGGTATTACATACGGAGAAGTAGTGTTGCGTACCGCTCGGCTCGGCACGCCAGGTGCTGCTGGTGGAGTAGCAGGACAGCGCGCATTAACGCAGAGTGCGGCTGGTCAGCACCCCGAAGGAGAGAGTGGCGATGAAGAACTGATGCTACCACCGGGCTGGTCCGTGGATTATACATTAAGAGGAAGAAAGTATTACATCGATCATAACACCAAAACGACACATTGGGCACATCCGCTTGATCGCAAGGCGCTACCGACGGGATGGCAACGGATAGAGGCTGCTCGATATGGAACCATCTTCAAGTAAGTTTCTTTCACGATTCATATTTTTTAAACGCGCATCGAGAGGTAGTGAAACTTTCATTTTTTATGCTATTAATGATCTTTTTTTCGTAGCTATATCACTGCTGAACAAACGCTGCCATACCTAGCTTCATGCTACTTATCGCATGCACCAGCGGTAGAAATTCCTCGTCCGATCGTGCCGCACTTTCCCCGCCACAGTGCTCTTGTGCCGGCGAATCCTTACAACACGGAAAAAGTTCCAGAATGGTTATATCTCTATGCGAAATGTAAGTATTTTTCAAATCAAAACATCCACATTCACAAAGATCATCGAAGTACATGTTTTATAATTACACGTTTTTTTGTACTTCAGCTTCCTCGGAGAAAGATCATATTATCAAATGGGATATGTTTCAACTGCAGCAGTTAGAAGACTTCCTTGGAATCATGAAAAAATTGTATCGACAGGAATGCAACATTATCGTTGCTAAGTACGAAGTGATCAGGTAGAAAGACATTTTGTAGTTAAGCAATAAGAACACTTCGAACTTCGTTATTACCAACGTTTTTGATTCATGATGAGCGTTATCTTTTGTTTCAGGATACAAATACACTCACGAATGCAGGAGCTTCGCCGGATGTGATCGAACTGGACGGAACACCTGTGCTGCAGAGCTTCAAAATTGTGATATCAAACAGTTCCTTCATCGAAGAATGGCGTTAGTAGTGAGGCATCATGAGAATTTCAAACATCACGCAAAAACAAATCCACAGAAAGGCTTGTGAATATTCATTAGTGCCTTGAGTTTCACAATTCGTTTAACATCGAAGATTGTGCAACATAGTGTTATTTTTAATGTCGGTTCGAACTAGTGATGGGAATAACCACTTGTGAGCGTGATTTAACTCAGAATTAATGAGTTAAAACAAATGAATTAAGTATTTAACATACTCTTCAAAAATCGTAAAAACTACACAACGATTTCACTCATTCGTGATTTTAATAAATCTTCGAGAGTTAAATAACTCTAAACGTGTTAACTCAACATGCCGAATAGCAACTCGTTCATACATTCAGTGTGATTAAACTCTCGAAGGGTTTTTAAACCCGAAGAGATATTAAACACTCGAGTGAGTTGCTAGTCGGCACCTAGAGTTAACCCTTTAACCCCTTTTTTAGTTAAAACTCGTATTAAAGAGAGCTAGATTACAGTGAGTGAGTTGCTAGTGAAGATGAGTAAACTCGCTTTGAGAGAGTTGAATCAATGTTAAAGAAAAGTCGTAGGGATTCCAATCTTTAACTCACTCACCTCGCATGCTATTTGACTATCACTCGCTCCCTGCGCTGACATACTCCTAACGGATTTAAATATCTTACTCCTCGTACCGACTAGCGACACACTTTTTTTTGGATTAAAATCGTTCACACTTTTCACTTCCCATACTCCGACGTTAAAGCCGACACAGGAAGATAGAGAGATTTTAATCCAATCGGATTGAGTCGCTAGTCTACACGGAGTGTGAGTTAAAAATTTGAATCCGACAGAAGTGAGTCGTTAGACGGCAAAGGGAATGAAAGATCTAAATCCACAAGGAGTGAGTGCCTTGTCGCCATCTGGTCGATGATTTAATTCCACAAAATTACTCACTCACTTCCATTGTGATCCGTAATGCACGTCATTAGTTCGAACAAGAAGCAACAAACATCATACATCCTTCACGTATCGTTATATTTTTCTACAAATAAAATCCATACGAATAAAAGCACTACACTCGCTTACTGTTCTACTTCACTAGACACACCGTCGACCGGTCGGATTACTTGATGCTCCTTCAACTCATACTCATCTGTTTTCGTGATTCCGGTTAACTTAATCACCTTCGCGTTTGGAAGATTGAGCTGCTTTGCAAATCGAACGGCCTGTGGTAGTTGCGCTTCTTCGTCCGTCTTGTAACCATAGAATTTGGCCCAATCATTACGCCCGGTGTAGATCATGTAGCAAACACCTCCGAACGCATTCCAAGCTACTACGGCGTAGAATAGGCTGAGTCGTCGCTTCCAAAGGTGAGCACGGTCCAGGGCAATCGGATTCGTTCTGCGTCTAATCCATCTTCGCAGCCAGCGTGGTTGTTGGAAGAGCGACATTTTCGGACAAATTTATATTTTGATCGAAAGTCCGCGTATGCCCGTTTTCATAACAACCCGCTGTCATCTATGTTTGCTTCATTGCATAATCGCGATGACAGCCATCTGACGCTTGTCGCTGAGAAACGGACGGCGGAAAAGGCTGACAGAAAGCAAAAATAATCAATTGCGGAGAGTTGCATTTCATCATGAAAACAGTGCTAAATTTTTTGGTATTCGCCTTTCTTGGTGGAAACGTTGTGCTGGCTGACAATGGAGTTGAGGAGTTTGACGATACAGCACGGTACGCGATCGAGGGCAAAGTGTATCCACCCGAACTGTACGGTGGAGATGCGGATCTTGGCTGGCAACTGGACACACAGATATCCCTGAACGGTGGCGAATATAAGGGATTCCTACGAGAAGACGGCTCGTTTGTGATCAGCTCAGTGCCATCCGGAAGTTATGTGGTTGAGATCGTAAACCCGGACTACTTTTATGAACCCGTACGGGTAGAAATCAACCCGAAAGGAAAGTTCCGCGCCCGCAAGCTGAATTACGTTCAGCCATCACAAGTGCTGCAGCTACCGTATCCATTGAAGCTAAAGGCGCTCACACGATTCCGGTACTTCCAGCAGCGCGAGCAATGGAAGATTACCGATTTTCTGTTCAATCCGATGGTGTTGATGATGATTCTGCCTCTGGGGATCATGCTCATTCTACCGAAAATCATGAGCGATCCAGAAACGAAGAAGGAAATGGAAAATTTAAACTTGTCTAAGGTAAAGCTAAACTGCCTGTTAGACTTTTTTTAGGTTGGTTTCACACATCTGCTTAATGCTTACTAATTTCCACATTTTAGATGACGAACGATTTGCCAGAATTTAGTGAAATGCTAACGTCCTATTTCACCAGCGGTTCGGCGGCTGCTGCTGCTGCTGCTGCCAAAGCAGGAAAGGAGAAGGATAAAGCCAAACCAAAGCAAAACAAAAAGAAAAACTAATCCCTTGGTGGTTGGTGTGAAATAACATTGTGGAATAGGAAATAGAAATTTATGAATTTCCAAATTCTAATTTTACATCATGCAAACCAACGTCTGATTAAGCGAATAAAATTGGCACGTTGATGAGAGGTGTAATGTAATTTTTAGCGTTTGTCTTGTTTGTTAATTTTTAGCGTTTGTTTGTGTGAACCACTTTATGTTGCACAATTGCTGAAACTGAAAAGAATGTACTAACTCATCTACCTTGTACATCATACGCCCATCTTTGGTGACGAACGCTCTCCTCACATTTGGGACTGACGATCCTTCTGAGTATTTACCTCTCGAACGCGGCTAGGAGGGTTTCGTCAATTTGAACTGATTTCTTGTCTCAGAGGCATACGTGAGTACGCTGCGAACGGAGAATATAGGTGCGATTTAGTCCCAGCTTCGTCCGTCGCGACAGGTTTTGTGAGGTGAAATGCTTCCTCAGGCTATACAATGACCGGCTAGACGCCAGCATCCGTGCGCGCAGCTCGAATTCTGTTCTGTTGTCGGTGTTGACTTTTAAACCTATATAAACGAATTTTGAGAGGGTCTCGAAAGTACGTTCACCTTTCTGTACGTCACCCCTACACTGATCGGCATCTGTTAGTAGGTCCGCTAATCACCATCAATTTGCTTTTTGGCTTCGTTAATTTGCAGTCATCTGCTGTCTGTAAAAATAGTAGAAAAAAGTCTAAAACAAAAACATAGTTCCTGTATTTTCACAAAATCACAAAATATTACGCTTCGAAAGAGGTTACAAAAGATTTAAAAAAAAGAAACGGACGCACAGCATAAATACTTTCCGGAATCAATCTGTTTTATTTCGTAACTAGTTCAATAGAAATGAATAGGTTTGTTAAGTTTCTGTTTTAAATCGGGACAAACGTTAACGATTAGCACCCATCTAATGTACTAAGGGGGATTATTTGTCTAGCAAATTTACCACGCCATTTAACATGTTTTGAAAGTTTTATGAGCTTCATTGGCAATTGCTGGGTCAAGAAGTAATTCCAAAAAGAATGAAAGAAGAATTTAGCTTCATGTACTTAATTTTACAACGTATTGTCATGTTACGCCTCATTAGCCAAAGTAATTTCATTTGCACAATTACGATACGGCATGGAAATGAAACATGAACATGATTGAGGAAAAATTGGCGGAATGTGATTCCAATGTTCCCTTTAGACACATAGCCTTTGATATCTGGACTCTTTCGTAACCCGTTGAACCCCGATAAGCAGTTACTGCTACACTGTGCTGGACAGCTGTACCATGGTTAAAACAAATCTATACCACTAAACCAGGAAAGGAGAGTATATAATATTAATTGTTTATGATAAATGATAAAAAATATATGTAAATGCTCATTGCACATTATTATACTCATAAAAAATAATATTGAGCAACGTCTCTGACCAGCATTCACTGCAGCAACTGTACGTAATTGGCCGGAAACAGTCCATACTTGTTGTTGCACCATCCTCGCCACCAACCTTCGTCGATCTGAAATGATAGAGCAAAAGATAAAGCTATACATGTTCATCTATAATTCTGCTAGATATATAGGTATGCATATGATGTGCTAACCATTTCGATGTGCGTTATCTTATCATCCGGATCAAAAGATATTTCGTCATCTGCTGCCGCTTGATAGTCGTACAAAGCGATGGCTTGAATTCCCGGATTGTCCGGAGAGAGAATAAACTCTTCAACGTCATCCTGTAGCGGCACACCTTCCGCTACTGGTTCTTGATATGTGGAGTCCACCTCTTCTGAAGGTGTTTGTTCGCTTTCCGCTACTGCAATCGGTGTTGCACTGTAGGATGTACGGGCAACAGGCAATGGTTCCTGTACCGTTTGAGCTACTGGTTCTTCGACTTCGTGCTCCTTTGGTTCGGCAGTTGACACCGGAGTAGCGTCAGACGTTGGTATTACATCTGGCTGCACAAATTTGCGTGGTTCATCCTGCTTGGGAAGCACAATAGGATCCTTCTGAAAAAGAAAAAAACACGAAACGACCATGAGAACTTCAAGTTAAGTAGTGTGTTCACATTTGCCGCTTTACTTACTCTGGTCTTTTCCAGTGAGGCATTTTCTTGGGGTTTGTTGAAATTGTTGATCGCACTACTGACGCCAGCCTCCCTACCCGTGTTTATGGGACCTTTTCGTTCCGGTTTTTTGGGTTCGGCTGTTGATTCGGCAGAGTAATTCTGGAATGAATAAAGAGCTTTATTCAGTGATACGATCCTTTATCGTACTTGCAGGTGTACTGTCACTTACCACCCGTTTTGCAGCTTCTTCACGATCGCGGCGATCCTTTTCCTCACGCAATCGTTTCTGCTCTTCCGCGCGCTTTCGTGCCTCTTCTTCGGCTGTCGCGGCAAAGTTTTCGAATTTTGCACGCAAGTTCGACGGCTTTGCAGATCCTATATCTGGCTTTACCTTTGTATAGTTAGTTCCGATTTTATCTTGTTCCTGGAATCCAACGGCCGATTTATCCATGCGATCATTTTGCACTCCAAACTTGCCACCAAAGCCCTACAAAAAGATAAAATCAATTAAACTCCAGTAAAAAACATAATATTAAATGCCGTTGAAAATAACATGAAAAAAGCGAAAAAAGTAGAAGCTTTGTTAGAGAGCATTATGATTCGATCCGTCACCACCAAAGCCAGCACCACGCCTAGCACACCAAGCTGCCATCGAAGTGTTTTCAAAAAGTGCACTCAAGCAAACCATAGTACACTGCGTTGTACTAGAATCTACTCACAATTTTGTGATCGAGCTGGCTTTCATGCATTTGTGGTTTCTCCACGTGATCCCAACCGAAGGCTGACTTATCCTTTCGATCGCTTTGAACGCCAAACTTGCCTCCGAAGCCCTATCGGCCATAGAACGATGAAATTAGGCAGCTTCCAAGATCAGTAACTGAGCGGTGGTCGACTGTTTACTTCCCGTTCCCCGTTTACTTACCACTTTGTGATCGATTTGGCTTTCGTGCTTCTGTGGTGCTTCGAGGTGATCCCATCCGACGGCCGATTTATCCTGACGGTCTTGCTGCACACCAAACTTCCCTCCAAAGCCGGTTTTGTAATCTTTTTGCGACTCATGCTTGTCAACCTTCTCCACATGATCCCAACCGTGAGCAGATTTATCCACGCGGTCCTTCTGCACACCGAACTTACCCCCAAACCCGGACACGTAGTCCTTTTGGGAAGCGTGCTTCTCAACCTTTTCGATGTGCTCGTGCCCGACAGCGGATTTGTCCATCCGGTCCTTCTCGACACCAAACTTTCCACCGTACCCATGGGACGCTTTGGGCCCATCTTTGCGCTTCTTCTCGGTGTCGGCTTGCTCCGTTTCCTGCCGCAATTGCTGCATATCGATGGCAGCTGCATTTCGGCCACTGCCCTCAATCGTTTTAGAGCCCCACCGTTGTTCCTGTTCGCTCACATCGTTCACAAAATCTGGATCCGTTTCCCAGTCGTCATCTTCTCCTTGGTTCACCGCTCCGGTCGTATCAATATTGCGTCCCGCCGTTGCTTTCCACATTGTGGGATAGTTTACCCAAATGGCCTGTTCTCGAACTCCTTTTTAACACGATTATTTCACCAGGAATCTACAAATATAGGGCGGGGTGACTGATACAAGTCATCATCAACGGCGCTGGCGTGTTATCTTTAATGTGATGGTGACTCACCGACGATTGTGGAGCTAATTTTCTCTAACCATACGTACTCCAGATGTTTCTCAAGACGAATATATATAACAAGAAACTGGCTCGAAAGCAAAACCTTTTACATGGTTGGGAAAATAAAATGCAAAAAAATCTGTTCCTCTGCACAACGACAAAGCAAGTACGGTACTCGATCCAGAATGTTTGACACTTGCTACACATAAAAAAATGGAAAGTTAAGTTTGACAGCAGGCAAAGTACAGCGAAGCTTTCTACAGCGCAACGGCAGTGGCGTTACCGCACATCCCGAAACGATGCGTTATTGGACACACGCCCGTTGAGAACTGCAAACGCGATGGCTTTTGGAATTTGTATATATTTTTTTGTTTGTTTTTAATTTAACTTACACAAATTAAATGTTTTCTGTATGGAATAAGAAAGCAAAAAATGTGTACAACAGCGCACTTACGCAAAAAACATACCGTGTCATCTTAATTCTTTTTAAAAGAAGTTGGAATGTTTGCATCACGCGTGGCACCAAATATTTTCGCTTTCGTTCATTTCTTCGCAAATGAGTGGTTCCATTAACGTTTCAAAGATAAAGCAATTTATTAACTTTTTTTTTAAATTTTACATGCGTAGTAAAGTTCACACAACTATTTATCTGTCTGAAGTTATTGGACTTTTTTTATGTACATTTTCCCTTTAACCTATAAAGATCGAATTTCTTTTACACTGCTTGCATGTACATACATATAATTTCTCTTAACTACCAACGTCTCGTCTCGCAATCAAAGTAATCAAAATTACTCTGATTTTGGAGCTTTTGATGATGAACCGGGCTGACAATCGATGTAGCTCATATGGCTGGCCACGTTGCGATTGAATGCGGCCACATTTCCCGGTTCCAGAATCTCCCTAGTTTCCACGATAGCACCCTTCAACGCCATAATGCTGAGCTCATCTTTGTCGTTTTTGCTCACGTTCGATGCAAGATACATGATGGTGGTAAGATGTTTGATAAGATTAGCGATGTGATCGTTCTTAACGTGGCCCTTGTTATTTTTCTCGAAAATCTGGGCTGCCTTTTCGCGAGACTGCTCGCGGTAATGGCTCGGCGTTATCATTGCCAGCATATCTGGATCGTGCGTTAAGCTGCCAACATATTCGCGCAGCTGATTCAGCTGATCTGCTAGATCGCGGTTCAGCTTATCGATCGCTACTATTAGCATCGCGTAACGTTTCTTAAATTCCTCCGGCAGAGGATTATCGTACGATTTGTAGATCTGCGCTTCGGAAGTAATATTCTGCAGGCGCAACAGCTTCATCTGCTTGGCTGATAACGTCTTTTTTGTGCGTACTATCAGCTCCAGGTATTTAACAGGATAGCCCCCAATGTTGTCTTTGGGGAAGAACACTTTTCTGTCGTTGGTGCATAGCTTACGTCCCATGTTGCTGCCAAGCAGTGGATCTCCAGCACTAGTGCTAGCTTTTGTCTTCGTTGATGGAGATGCGAGATAGAAGGAAGCGTTTTGGTAAGCTACCCGGTAGTCTTTTGTGATACTGTTGAGCTTAATTCGGTCCGTTTTTTCCAATGAAAAAACTTCGAAGTCAGGTATCAGGAGGGATCCTAATCCAACACGTTCGAAAAGGATCTTGTAACTTTTTGCCTCGCCGTCATAGCCTTCGACTGTACCGTTATACATGCCATCGTACGGGGAATGTAGCTTAGCCGTCACTTTTGTGCCAGGAGGAATTAGCTTTGATATAGTATTGGGCAATCCTTCAATGAAGGAAATGTCTCCAAGACTATTGGCTTGAAGCACTCTTATTTTCTCTCTCTTACGAGCAAGCTCCAATCTTTCTTCCATTATAAATGCCGGAGAAAATAGTCGCGGTTTACCAAAGGATCCACGAACTTTACGCCACTCAGCGCGAGTAAGATTATTCGTTTTCAGCTGTGGATAGTGCGTGCGAATTAACTGCTGTAACTCGCTTGGACCACCGAATAGGTTGCGATCGATGTCACTGTAGAAAAATTCAAAGTAGCAAAACCGATGTGCCTTGGGAAGTAGGAGAAAGTTGCGAAACTGATGGCCAAGCTTTTGGTACCAACTGTTATTTTCCCCAGCACTCATGTTCATAAGCTTCATAGAATGATGCGTCTTTTCTTCTGGGTCGATTTTCCTTTTGCGGCCACTCTGCTTCAAATGCGCGTACCGCGATGAATACTTCTTTTTCAACGACATTCGGGGCAACACTTTACGAGGCGGTGTAGATAACTCCCTGCGAGGTGTCTTACTGCTGATTAGAGTTTTCTTAGCTGATCCTGGTGTTTTTTTCGGGGTTGCCTTGGCGGATGGAATTTTATCGTTGATAATATCATCGTCGAAGAAGAGACGATTCTTTTTCCGGATTCGTGCAGGCATTCCTCTTGCGTTCAGCACTTGAATGGGCTGCGTAGTCGTTGTTTTGACAGGGAATTTGGTACCAACTGGATGTAATCCCAGCGCAGCAGGCCAAAATGCAGAAGGCGATGATCCCTCGCTCTCCATCACAGCTGCACGTAATCGCGGTCAATGTGGTTAAAAAATGTAGCACGGACTCTGGCAAAACTCTTACTTTGCGTTAAATTTACTGCTAAAATGTAGCTTAACTGTTTTTCTCCTTGGCGTGAGTTTTCGTTACGGCGTTGTTATTGCAACCGAAAATGTCACAAGCTGTCATCTGAGTCGAGTAGCTAGCTCGAATAGAGCCCGAAAACGATGCAGCCCAGTCTACACTGCCTCGTGGATGAAATAAGTTATGATAATATTTTTTTTCCATTTACAGAAAAGTTTTATAAAAAAAAAGTTTTCTTGAGTTGAGGCCCTATTTATGCCAAGCAAATCACCTAACGAATTAAAACGTTGAATTCATCAAAGCACCTGAAACAATCATCGGGCTTCTCCGAATTCATCATGTAAGTTGATGATGGGAGTTTGACATTTGCCGCAAGCACGGATTTTAGCGCTCTTATCTTGCGTTGGTGTTTACAAGCATTTACGATGGAACAAGAGCTGATCGAAATAGAGAGTTATCGTAAAATAGTGAAAAACTTTATTGAATTGGTAAGTGACATCGTAGTTTAAAATTTGAACATCTACCATATAAACTATATCTACTGTATCTAATATTATCTATCTCGTCTGTTTATCCGAATCGATTCCAGCGCCGGTACCAAACGGCACTGTTTTGGGCCGAAAAGGTAACAGTTCTTAGCAATGGCGATCCGCGCGATGTGTACTGGGAGGCGCAGTGTATGTTTTTGCTGCGAGAATTTCACCGGGCTGCGCACACCATTCGCAGCCGATCGCTGGAAAAAACAAACCTACTCTGCCATTATTTGGCCGCGGAATGTTTGAATGAAGCAAAAGAGTATCAATCTGCGCTTGAGCTCTTGAATTCGGTGGATTGTGAAACATTGTCGTTTGTATCGAGTGGCAGAACTGATGCCTGCTCGTCCAGCATGAAGGACGATTCCACGACCGACGAAAGCCAGGAGGGAAATTTTTATGAGGATCCATACAAAAACGACATCATTGCCTCGGTATATTTTCTTAAGGGAAAGATCCTGGAGTCTATGGACAATCGAAGCATGGCTATGGACTGTTATGTTCAAGCGCTGCACAAGTCGGTGTACTGCACCGAAGCACTGGATGCTCTGGTGCAGCACGACATGCTGATGGCATGGGAGGAGAAGGAACTGATGCAACACATTCCTATGGCTCAGCAGTGTACAGAACCGGAACGAAAGTTACTAACGCGTCTGTACGAAAGCAAGCTAAAGAAATATTATGAATCCATCGTCATGGTAAGTAAAAAGATGATAAAGTTTCTTTTCTGCAAATCATTGATGGTCACATACACACTTATTTATTGCAGCAAGCCCACCTGAATGATCCTCCTATAGCCTCGATGAACACTAGCCTATGGCACGAGTTGAAGGAAAAGATGAATAATTGTAAAAATAATGATACAAACAAGTCAACACTTTCGAAAAGCTTCACCCCAGCTCCTCGATCAAAGTCCAAGCACATCGAAATCATGTCACCAGCAAACAAGATTCTGGAAGATCTGAAAAACAACCCCTCCTATTTGATCCATACCTCGTTGACCAGAGCATCGTTACTCGGGACAAGCATTACGAGCGGTTCTAGCATGCTCAGTGTAGGTGGCACCAATAATTCGCGCCAGGAAACGCCTTTCCGAATAAATCGCCCGAAGCCTAATCCTGGAGTTTGCACTATTACGTACGATCAGTGCATGGAAAAGCTAGAATCGAGCATAGATCTAATGATCGCACGTGCTGAAAAGTATTTTTACAGTTGCGATTATCGGCGGTGCATAAAAACGTTGGAGGAAATACTGAAAAATGATCCGTACCACAAACGTTCATTGACGGTGCAGATAGGATGCTTGATGGAGATGAAAGACTTTAATCGGCTGTTCTATGTCGCTCACAAGCTGGTTGATCTGTATCCGGACGATGCCATCTCCTGGTATGCCGTAGGGTGCTACTACGACTTGATCGGTAAGAGCGATCCAGCGAGACGTTACCTTTCCAAAGCCACTTCCCTCGATCGCCTGTACGGTCCGGCATGGTTGGCTTACGGGCATTCGTTTGCGAAGGAGAACGAGCATGATCAAGCGATGGCAGCTTACTTTAAAGCTACACAGCTAATGCGCGGATGCCATCTGCCGCTCCTGTACATAGGAGTGGAGTGTGGGCTGACAAAAAATCATGCAATGGCAGAAAAGTTTTTCTACCAAGCAATGTCAATTGCACCGCTGGATGTATTTGTGTTGCACGAACTGGGTGTAATCAAGTACGAGTGTGAGCAATACGAATGCGCCGAGGAGGTTTTCCGCAGCACTTTGGAGATGGTGCGCAGTATGGTGAAACAGAATAATGAACAGCTGACCGCTCGGTGGGAACCGTTGCTGAACAATTTAGGGCATTGCTGCCGGAAAAATAAAAAGTACGAGGAAGCATTAGAGTTCCATCGGTGGGCACTGTCGTTGAAACCGTTAAATGCAGCCACGTACACTGCTATCGGATTTGTGCAAGCGCTAATGGGTCAATTGTACGATGCCGTAGATTCGTTCCACAAAAGTTTGTCCCTGAAACGAGACGACGTGTTTACTACCACCATACTGAAGTACGTGATTGAAGACCTGACGGAGGAGCAAACACTTCCATTCTACGCTACGGAAGGTGGCGACGAGGATTACGACGAAAAGGCGGGTGATGAATCGGAAATGGCTAGAGAAGAAGAGGGTAAAATATCGGACAGCATTAATCCGTGTAGCGCTACCGCAGGTGAGGGTGAAGATATGAAAGGTAACGTTCCGCGACCTACATTGCGTATGCAGCTCAACTTTGACGAATGGTACACTAAAACGTCTCCTATGAGCGATACGAGCGCAGATGATATGAGTATTGATATTTAGAAAACGAACCGTTAATTGTTCATGTTTAGATAGCAAAACATCTCTATCGGCATGAAGTAAATATCCTGTGTATGCATCCAAAAGCAATGCGAGCATAATTCCCTTGTATGGTTTTTATTAAGTGAGATTCGAAAATCCAGTTACGCTTTAAGTTATTCGTTGTGAAGTGAAATGATAAATTAAAATGTTTATTATTTTAAGTAATTTTGTCTTAAAAAACTTCTTAAAATACCATTTAAATTGATTTTGGACATCGAGGGCTGAATTTTGAAACTTGCAGGACCGCATTTTACCACGTGCCGTAGTTTGGGAAAACTTACGCTCGTCAACATCGTTTACTGTTCAAGCTAAGTGTCGCAATAGAAACAAAATTGTCTGTCTGATAGGATATTGTACATTTATTACAGATATTTTAAATTTTGACACATGTCATGGAATTTAAAAGTTGGACACACTTACTACATCGAAAGACCTGCCTCTTCATACGATTTAAAAATCTTCTCTACTGACCAGATGTAGGCGGCGGTCCGGATGTCCAGGCATAGTTGATGCTGCGAAGCCACATTCATAATACCTTTACCTGCCGTTTCTAGGACAAATTGTAGTCCGGATGTAACCACATCGGCCTCACTGGCATGCTCAAAGTAATGCTTCAGATGTTTGCTCGGCGTTACAGTAACGCACACTCCAGCACTTCGCAATGATTCCTGTACCGACGACAGCACTTCGCGCAAGTTTTGTGCTTCATGACGAAACGATAGCTTACCGAATGAGATGTGATTTATGTTTTTCAGATACTCAAAGTAGGACGCAGTTACGCCACCGGCATTACAGTACAGATCTGGGATGACGAGAATACGACGCTCCTGCAGGATTTTGTCGGCGGCCGGTGTCGTTGGACCGTTGGCTCCCTCGGCAATGATCTTAGCCTTTATGTTCTTGGCGTTCTCGGAGGTGATTGATTTTTCCATGGCGGCCGGTATGAGGATGTCACACTCTTCCAGCAGCAAATCACCATTAAACTCATTCGCCTTTGGGTATCCCTTGATCGTTTTCTGCTGTGTCTTGTATCGACTCAGTGCTTTAATATCGATCCCAGACTTGCAGTGTAACGAAACGTCCCTTTCAATAATGCCGATTACTTTGCATCCTGCCTTGTGAAAGTGTTCTGCAGCATACTGGCCAACGTTTCCGAAGCCCTGTACGATGACCGTTTTTCCTTCCAGTCCGGGCTCGAGACCAATCTCGCGCATCCAGCTTGCTTCACGGGTGAAACAATTGGTTGCTATGTATACGCCTTTGCCGGTGGCTTCGGTGCGCCCCCGAATGCCGCCCTGGTTCAGTGGTTTGCCAGTAACGACGGCCATCGTGTTGATGTCGCGATGGCCAAACGTTTTACCGTATTGATCTGCTATCCAGGACATTTCTCGAGATGTAGTGCCCATGTCGGGTGCAGGCACGTCGATCCCCGGTCCGATGAAGTGCTTTTTCGCTAGTTCCACTGTGTAGCGTCGGGTAATGCTTTGCAATTCTTTTTCGCTATACTTGGCAGGATCGATTATAATTCCTCCTTTAGCTCCCCCAAAAGGTACATTAACACAGGCACACTTGAACGTCATCAGCGCTGAAAGTGCTTCGACTTCGTCCTTACAAACATCCATCGAATACCGGATGCCTCCTTTTACGGGAAGACGGTGCAAGCAATGATGTGCTCGGAAAGCCGTCACCATTTCATACCGACCGTCGTCACGCAAGAACGGGAACTGGAACTCCAGTGTGCTGGAATTATTGGAGATGATTTTCAAAATCGCCTGAACTCGGTTGGCTCGTTTTTCGGGCGACATCGAAGGATATTTGCTCATCGATTCTATCAGCTGCGGTTCGAGTACGATACATGCCTTATGGAAGCAATATTCCACCATCTTGGAGAACGGAGGATCCCGTTCGTTAGGAATGCACTCGAGGTGTTTCGGGATGTTATGGGCTCCCCGGCGGAAGAGTTTGAAAGTCTTCGCAAAACGATGCATTTTCGGTTTTATGTGCACTAACGATAGTTTCGACGTAGTACCTTCGTAGTTATGCGATTTGCGATGTGAGGTAAAGTGAAGTATCAGAGCATTCTTAGATTTTTTTTTATTCGATAGTAACAGCCAGGCCGTATTGCTATCTTAGATTTTGAACGAGATACAAAACGGTACGAAGAGCTTAGAATGCAAAAGATCCAAAAGCAAGCACTGATCAAAGCTTTTAACCTTCTACCGGACCACGAAGCAAACCCTGCATGTTATTAGAGGAAGTATTTGGTGGTTAATTATGGCAAACGCTGCGCTTGTTCCTGTCTTTTTTGGATCTCTAGAAAATCTTAGTGCAGAGGAACGGGCCGAACAAAGCCGTCGTGAAGTGGTCGAGATAGTACGTTGGAAGCATCGCTATCAGAAGCTAGACGCTATTAAGCCTGGAGAAACATTTGAAGCGTTCCAGATACGATGCTTGAACAAACGATTGGTCCATTTGGAGCGTGAAAAGGCTCAAAAAGAGCTAAAATTGAAAATTTTTAATGCTCCCGTACATCGCCGTGAAGCCGAAATTCTGCGCAGCCACATCCTCCGGATGCTGGACGATGCCGTGAAATATGAGAAACAAATCGAAGCCGCCAAAACGGATATGAGCGAACTGGTGTCACAGATAAAGCGCGCAAATGCTGAGCTGGAAAGCGTAACCAAAGCAGTTCCCTCGGATTACGTTTACAGCGAGGCGTTAGAGAAGTCCCGTTCGGAGCTTGCGGCCATAGAGTGCCGGCTTGATAATGCGTACAAAGTGGAAGGTAAACTGCATGCTGAAAATCGGCGGCAGCGTAACGAAATACAAAACATGCTTGGAGAGCGCAAGCTCTATAATCGACAATGGCAGCAATATGTAAGCGAGCTAAACAGGAATAGGAAATTTTTGCTCGACATGATTGAGCGCGCTACACTGGCTTTTAATCAGGGTGAAGATTTGTGCTATCGGATCGATGGGCTCAAGGCTCAGGAGAACCGTGACAAGCGATCGAGAGTGCAGGAGATGATCGAGGTGGAACGATTTATCGTCGGTACTCGGTACGTTAATGAGTTCCTGCGTACGAAGGGATACAAAAGAACGGTCACAGAACTAGACCCAAGGCTGGTTAGGAAGCGCAACATGTTCAAAACGGTTTATCGTGAAAAGGTGAATCGATACGAAGAAATCATTTGTAACACGTCGGAATATTTACAACTTGACGCTATTCAGGAGGTTTTGTTTGAAATTGAAAAACAGCAGGACAAGTATACGTCGCTTTTCCGATATTTGAATATTACCAACGCTAAAATCGAGGAGGCCAATGGGATCGCGCGTGATCTCGAGAAGGATAGTGAGCGGTTGCAGGAAGGTGAAAAACGAACAAGGCTTTCCGATGAACGAACTATCAAACAGGATGCGCAAAATCTACTGATTGCTCAGAAACGCTCTATGGAGCTGCAGGCAGAAGTTGACATGCAGCAGGAAGAACTGGAAGTAAAACTCGGAGTGGTGGAACAGGCGTTATCGCTGGTTGGATACGATCGGGCTAAAATACAACGGCTGTTGGGAGGATCTGCTAACACCGCTCTTGAGCAATTAACAGAAGAGCACTTAACGAATGCACTGACCGCCATAGAGCGGAAGGTGTTGGAGTTGGTGCAAATGAGTTCTGTTGGGGTGGCAGTTGAAGAGGATGCTCCAATCAGTACCCTGTACGGTAGCCAGCAGTGTGCAGAATGTGCTGAGGGTCAAGATGTTAATCAGCACGATGAGCGGATAGTGTTGCCAACGGAACACTCCAAACTAGTCGAAAATGTACGAAAACGTGTAACGGCACCAGAGATGCAGTACCGACTACACACGCTGAGTCAATGCAAACTTCCCCGCTCACGAATGTTGGTGAATAAGCGGTATCAATAAGGAGTTTTTTTGAATGATTGTCAGATAATTTATTATGATCTCTTCTAAATTTTAAATTCAATTAAATGTGCATGAGACAGAGTGGGTTTTTTGTTGGCGATTTTTCATCTAATTCTTTGTTTTTTCGTCATACGGGTAGTATCCCAAACCTGGCCCAAAACCTGTAGTAGGATACGGCCCGTAGGGATATAGTGATCCCATTCCCCCCGCGGGAGGATAGTAAGGATTGATGGGGAAAGGCGCTGTGGGCGGAAAATACGGTTGACCACCACCGAGATTCGATGGGCCAGACGGGCCGGACACTCCAGTGGAAGGCAAGATTCCGAAAGTAGGTGGACGAAACACGGGTTGCCCATTTCCTAAGCTTCCCTTGCAATTGTACATTCGGTTCAGCTTTTCCATATCGCTCCTTGAAAAACCTTCTCGTTGGCCCATTTTAGCACCATTTAAAGGTTTCTGGAATGAAAATGGAAACAGCGAATGTGTATCGAGGATTGAAAACGGCTACTTAACGCCGCATGCACACAATGTATGAAGTATGTATGTGTTTCAATATTTATTTGTATAAAAAGAAGGAAAAAAGTACGAATCCGTTTGATCGCGTCCGCTCATGGGAAATGGAGGTAGATCGGCATGATTTGCTAAGCGAGTACAATTGTTGTATTTGATGAGATGTTGCAAGCATCGATGCTTCAGCGTCGAGTGCTTTCCACGGCGTTTACGGTTGTGTTGGTATCTTCTTCACCGAAAATGGATCCGATCAGGTTGACAATGGCACCAGCAACCTGTGCCCCAGGACGTTTGTTTCCTGCCGGTCTGGCGGGACGGTTCGGTCGGCCAGGTCGCTGTGTTTGCGTGCTAGTTCCTGAGCTAGTGCCAGAAGTAGATGTAGTGCCTGAGCACCCGTACATGGCTTTCAATTTAGCCAAGTCACTGCTGGAGAACCCACTACGCTGTCCCATTCGATCACCACCGGCGCGCTAGAATGAGTTTCTCATATTGATGAACGATTGACATCGCGGCAAATAAGGCCAGATGGGGGAAAGCGAAGCAAGTGTAGTATAGTAGGTAATAGGTGGATTTGTTCCGACATAATATGGATTTTTGTGTGTTTTAATACACATCGACAACGGGAAAAGTATGCTGAAACGCATTAGTAATCTTTATTTGCACTACAAAAAGGCACTCTAAAACATGTAGAAGGAAGTTCTAGTGGCCAATTCGCAGGTCGATAGAAGTCGATGAAGGTTAGATCGAAGTGGGATGGGTTGCGGGAGTGTGTGTTGATGATCCGTGCCCAAAAGATGTGCGCTACTTGCACCCGTACATGAGATTAATCTTGGCCAGATCACTCTTACTGAACCCGATCCGTTGGCCCATGTCACCAGAGAATGGTTTCTGCGTGTGAAAATGGGAAAATGTTTATGTGAATGTGTGGTAATGAGCTGGTGGTGAGGATTGCTTTCTCGAGAGTGTGCAGTTTGGGTAAAGGTTAATATACTAAAGAGCTGTAGTCACTTACCTTCGCTTCGATCGTTGACTTTCCGTTCGTGGAGAACGCATTGGAAGAATAGTGCATAATGCTGCCATAATCGTACGCCACACCGAAGCTATTAGTGGTGCCCTTCTTTGCTTTTTCGAAATTATTGGCCGTTCCCGTCTTGATGTTCTCGTAGCGAATGCGCACCCAATCATCGCGATCTTCGCGATTCTGCTCATGTAGAAAACCGAGCGCGTGCATCATCTCGTGGATGGCGGTGCCGACGAGCGTGGTGCAGCCGGGAATCTGCAGATTTACGGCTTGTTTGCCACCAATCATACCCACACTGGACCAGCAGCCGCTGTTAGAACTCTCGAAGGAAATGTAGTTCGCTTCACCCATACGCGGCACGAACCGAATGCACGTTTTCGTGTGATACTCGTTGATGGCCTGCTCGATCAGCTGCATGCCTTTGGCGTCTTGGAGAAAATGGTTGACGTTAGCAAGGAGACTTAGTTTTTCTCAAGATAGACACAGCAAAAGGTGGCACACATTGACGTTGCTTACCAAAGTTTCCCGAAATCACGAACGGAACCACACCCTTCGGCCAGCGGGTAGCCGTATTGGAAAGACCATTGCGTCCACCGGGACGATCGATCAGTATGTCTCCCTCAACATATGAGCCCAACTCTTCCACGTTGCCACCGTCGGTTTCCGGATTAAAGTTGGCCACCAGTTTGCCGACTTCTTCGTCAGGCTCACCGAACAGGTCCGGTCCCAGATGGGACAAGTCGATCACATCGTTGGACCCATCGATACTGTTATCCTCGGTATCGTACAAGATCACGTTCGCCTGCGAATGTTCGAACACGAAACATCCGAACGCTAATGCACACAGCAGTAGCACTTTTGACACGCTCATGTTGATCAGCAGGGAAGGAATCGCACAAGCACAGGCACGCACTAATCGTTCACAGGATTTTCAGTTGTTGCTATAGCTACGAGCTAGAGGTATGGCGTCCGTCCCGAGCTAGAACGAGGTGCGAATCGGTAAAGTCGTACACTGATTAACCACTTTGGCCAACTGTTCCCTTTTTATATTGCCTCCCGAGACTCTCCTTCAACTTTTCTACTTCAACACCACCGAAGGCCGCATCGTCGGTTCGGGGTTAGCTTTTCCTTACCAACGCATGGTGGCAATTCTACTGTTTTTATGCCTGGTTCTTGCTGGAATCGCGCTTCATTTTATTATTTTTACAACACGTGCATGCAGTTGGAGGCGATGGAGGTGATTGCAGGCATAGAAGGCAAGCAGTGAAACAAATGTACAGGCGTCACTGAATGCTTTCCCCCGAAAAAGGGTTCTACCAAGCAAAGCACGACGCACAGTTCGGTTCTTGGGGGTTTTGGCGCTACGCTGAAGGCTGGTAGCGTTCGTTGGTATGGTGTTTATTTCCCCCCAGTACATCGGGAATAGGGCTTCCCCAACGACTGCACCGTGACCGATAAGACTAGTCGCGCTTCGGTTGACAATTGCTAACGCCGGGGGCGTGCGTAAAGGTGCGATACTAATATTGGCTTTATCGAATACCGATTCTTGAGCAAATGCGCGATTTGCGAGAACATTTAATGTGGCGATCATTTGCCATCCAAGTGTTGTCTATATTCTACTGGACATTTGCCTTTGATTAGCAGATACAAGATTGAATGGCGGCTCTAGGATCCAGGTGTGAGCTGTAAGCTCCATTCAACACCGGTGACCTCCATAAGGGGTCGGACTGAAACAAAACCGTGAGGCATGCATTTTAACACCCATAATACTGTAGTTGATTTGTCACTTTGTTGACATTTGCTGCATATACGGCGCAAGGTTTTGGGACGCCAAATCCTGCCAGACGTACATATCCCGCCATTGGGTTAAGCATTTTTCCATTGACCTCATTATTTTACGACAATCGAATTGCACAATGTGGTCCGGAAGTAAAAGTCACGTCACATTTAGGGTGATGTACGGGGTTTTGCTTTTTCTTTTGCACCCTCTGGAAGGTAGAAATTTTGATGGCCACACAAGAATACTGTGGAGTACTGGAGCGCAACAGAACAGGTTTGCGAATGCGGACGCTTTTTCTTTTCTGATAGCCTCGTAGGTTTAATCATCTTGGTAGAATTAAAATTGCGTAGCCAAAATAGTACCCGAAGATGGAGAGCATGCGTTACCAGGGAGCTGATTGTTACGCCACATGGTTTAAACTACATTATTGGGATAACCGGCGTGTACTAAAACGAATGGAAGAGCTTCAAATGGACTAGATCATTAAAGGTGTCATATATATAAATGGCGTTACCATAGGTAAAACGGTTCTTTCGAATGCCCTCTAGCTATCGGTGCTGTTAGTGATGCAAATTGAACTAATTAGCACAAGTCATTAACACACCAGCAAGGTCCCCATTTCCTTAACTTTGAACTGGTTTTTCGAATCCTAACAATGCAGATATGCGGTAGTGCGCAAAGGTGAATCGATTGCGTACCAATTGTTTGCGATTACACGAACAGACCAAAGTGTTCGTTCTTTCAATTGCATCGTTGACTCATGAGCCAGATATCCATTGTTCGGAACATAGCATAATTGGAAGAATACCGAAGAAAAAGAAATTTCAATTTATATTTCAACTTTTTAAGGTACATGGTGAGGCCACGGGTAAGATGATTCTTTATAAGGATTAATTAAATTAACTGAGTGATTCGTTCGCAAACTTAGAGTTGTTGTTCTTTAAATGTTGTATCAAGTTTCCTCTAATTGGTTTGTATTTTTTATGACAGGGGCGGATTAAGCACGACGCGGTCACAAAACTGGATAAAACACACTGGATAATTAAAATGATTTCACAATATTTCCGAACCGAGACGCCGGACTTCCACGAAGCCTGATATCCGATAGAAACTGTGAAAGCACCAATTGCAAGCAAAAGCTTTCTTTAAACCTACGTGAATTATGATCCACTTTGCGTCCTAAGATGTGTTTGATTTTCACTTCTGAGGGAAAATGAGCTTAAGAAATATGTGCTCCATATTTCTAATATTTCCATACTTAAGCAAGTGTGGGTGCGTATGTTTTTGCAGTTTTTTTCAAAATCGAACAGGAAACTGCAAATGTTTGCAATTGTATATTCTGACACCTTTTGGCCCTAGTGAAAGGCAGCGTTGGTTGTAGGAAAGAAGCTGCTGATTATTTTAAAAATAGATAAAAGTCTAAGCTTCCGTTTAGATACTCTCTATACGGTTGATGTGCTGATTGGGGGGACCAAACAATGCAGCAGTTATCGAGAGAGGATCAAATCACGGCGCAGTATATATAGCTTTGATGCACATTGGGTCCCGAAAGTCTGAGACAAACTCTCAGTATAAGGCTCCCCACACATCAAGCAGGAGCCGACAGGTAGTGTAGAGGCCAAATCATCATTAATATTAGGAACAACAGTGGAGCCAGGATACTGCTCTGAGGAACGCACGAAGTGGAACCGAAATATATAAATATAAGAATATTCCTATACTTGAAGATATCAAATCATGACAAGAACTCATCTTACGATATAAAAACAACTTTCGAATAAGAAATAGACACAATTGTATGTCTTCGTTGGGTTACGATTATCTAAATCAGGGCTTGCCAAACTTTTTAGAAGAAGGGGCAAACTGGAGAAGTAAAAGGAAGTTGCGGGCCTGGTGTTCTGAAACATTATTTTAATTCTAATATCAATGTCATCTCGCACAGATATGGTCCACACATTTTGTAAATAATACTATTTGGTGGTAGTCTGTGCAATGTGATGCTATTTTTTGCTCTTACATGATTTTTTTCAAATGTTTTGTTTTAATTCGAATTATTAGTGCTGGTTTTAAATGAATTTTTGTTAAAGTCCATTTGTAAAAGGATTTTTCATATTTCATTGTTGAAAACAATTGTTCACGTTTATAACCGCTGCCAAATATTGAAAAGTACCTTCTGACTAAATATTGTGGGTTTAAAATTGTAGCTTTGTGCAAAACTTGCAAATAATTGCCAAGTGAATTTCGTTGGAATAATCGACAAAGGTCTTCGCGGGTCGGATTAAACGTTCACCTGGCCGAATTTTGCCCTGTTCCCGTACTCACTAGTTCCAGTACTCACGTATGCCTCTGAGACATGGACTCTGTCCAAAACTGACGTAACCCTCTTAACCGCGTTCGAGAGGAAGTTGCTCAGGAGGATCGTTGGTCCCATACGTGAGGAGGGACAATGGAGGAGTCGATACAACGACGAGCTGTACGAGCTGTACAACGATCTCTCCGTTATGCAGCAGATTAAGCTCGCCCGGCTCTGGTGGGCTAGCCATGTTATACGC